>JARFOD010043425.1:0-10174 GCA_031763545.1 Mopalia muscosa | reverse complement strand
ATATGCTTACCACTGAACCATGGCTACTGACCCAGTTAATAACCGGGTGACCCAGAAAGATGTAGTTTACCTGTGTAACACTCAAATTCATAACATATACCAGATATAACTGGATTTACAAATTGTGGGAGTGTAAAAACATGTACAATTACATGACTTATATTGTATACATATACATGTAGTTTGTTTGTATGGCAGATTGCTTGTGATTGTACTTATGTATATACATGGTCACTTAAAAATATATATATACTTTGGCTTACATCCGGCTATATTATACCTATCCATTACACTTCGGCTAACATACCCTGTTGTACATGAAACACTTATCCATTTCACTTCAGCTTACATACCCTGTAACACCTATCCATTCTACTTCAGCTAACATACCCTGTTGTAACACCTATCAATTTTACTTCAGCTAACATACCCTGTTGTAACATCTATCAATTTTACTTCAGTTAACATACCCTGTTGTAACACCTATCAATTTTACTTCAGTTAACAAACCCTGTTGTAACACCTATCAATTTTACTTCGGCTAACATACCCTGTTGTACATGAAACACCTATCCATTCTACTTCAGCTAACATACCCTGTTGTAACACACATCAATTTAACATCTTCTAACCTACCCTGTTGTAACACTGATCAATTTTACTTCAGCTTACATACCCTGTTGTAACACCTAACAATTTTACTTCAGCTAACATACCATGTTGTAACACCTATCAATTTTACTTCAGCTAACATACCCTGTTGTAACACCTATCAATTTTTCTTCAGTTAACAGACCCTGTTGTAACACCTATCAATTTCACTTCAGCTTACATACACTGTTGTAACACCCATAATTTTACTTCAGTTAGCACATCCTGTTGTAACACTGATCAATTTTACTTCAGATTACATATCCCATTGCAAAACCTTTTTACAGAATGCCATCAATGACCTGGGGTTTTTTTTAAGCACAGAGTTAGATCACATAAAGAAAAGAGTAGATGATGTATGCTTAGAAATATACTTAAAAAAACCAAGTTCACACAGCCAAATTGTGGTGAGAAGATACGTCATTTAATAAAATGAAATCTTTCAGTTTAGTTTGTGTATGTAATAAATGCTCTATTGAGCTGAATATTAAATTTAATTGAAAATTTGATTAAATGATTAATTGCTTAATTAATTGACAGATACAAAGATAGAAAAGACTACACGTAGTATAGGCTTTATTAGAATTTCCACTGACAAGCTTAACATAATAGAGTAAGGTGACTAGTCCAAAGAAGGATGAAAAATTCATATTGACTCAATATTTCGGTTTATTATCAAACCATCAACATACTCTATTATAGTATAGGCTTTATTTTCTTAGTTTGAACAGATTCTAGTTCAGAACATTTTGCAGGTTGAAATCCATCTGGGAATCGCAACCATGGGAAGGGCCTGATCCAGGGTAAAAGTCAGCTGGGGGGAGGGTCCGGGAGGGAGGTGTCCCTTGTTCTTCTTGAAGCGTGGGAAATGGTTTGGTATCACTTTCACTATCAACTTGAGTTCAAATTTTCACTTAAAGCAAATAAAATTGGCCCGATTTTTTGTGTGTTTTTTTTTGTTGTAAAGACTGCTGGGTTTGGGCGCCCAAATTCGCAGCACCCAAACCCGTTTAAAAGGGTTCAAATAAACAGGGTTCAAAATCAAGCTGGATCAAGCCCTGATGGAGGATGGCCCTCAGAGTTGGGCACCCAATCTGTGGCAGTGAAAGCCAGCCACATACACCACTCATTCAACTGGCTCACTATTTAAAATAAAATTCTAGTCAAGACTCAAAAGTAATTCAAACCTAAATGTATTGGATTGATTGATTGATTTGTGTTTTACACCATGTTTAAGAGTATTTCACGTATATGATGCCGGTGTATTCCAACAATAATTGATACTAGCAAATCCAAAACGCAAGTGTTTATATAATGTTGGAAAGTTAATTTTCCTCCAGTGCTAAGTAAAGACATCATTGCTACTTTTTAAACTAACTGCCCTTAGCTAGAGGTCCTAATTGTATTGGAGTATCATTGTCCCTCAATTATCACATTCATGCTATTTTAACATCAAATGTATTTCATAAAATTTATTACAATGTCAAAAGGTTGTTAATTTAATAAAACCAATAAACTGAAAGCAGTAAAACTGATTTATGTTGAAAAATCTGGATTAAGAATATGTTTCAAATATTTAAATCTACGGCTACATTCTAATAAATTCTTAAAATGATTTCATTTAGATTAATTCAGGCATGAAATTCCAGCCTTTAATAGCTTTATAAAAATTTTGATTGCAAATTTTTATTTCCCTTTCATTGAGTAGAAGCTTAATACTTGGTCAACTAAAGGCTGCCATAGTAAATTTTAATAAGTAAGACTAAGTGTTTACCAGGTACATGTAATGATAAAGACAATTTTAATCGTATTTCCTTCTGATGATTGAATAGTGTTTTACACCACATTCAGCAGTATTTCAGCTACGCTGTGGTGTATTTCCTACCCTAAATTTTAAGATACTCATTCTGCTTTGGATTAGATGATAAACAATTTTACACCTGTAAATGGATGGGTTCAATCTTTATACTTGAAAAGCATGTAAGAGAAGTGGCCTAGCGGAACTTTCATACTCCATAATAAGTGAGATTATCTAGGTTAGTTGGTTTATTATAAAGAGATAATTCACACGCAGAGCAAATACTTTCACAATAAACATGGGATTAATATTAACTGGTTACACATTGACCATGATAGGTGTACATAGTTTAAGTGTGTTAAATGCAAAGGCAAATAAGGACACCTGTAAAGAAAGGTAAAGTTCAACTGTACAGGTAAACTGACAAGTGACACAGTTACACATGTGTCAACGTGGCGTACTTAAGCTGCGATCTATTGTGAACCAGTTGAATATAAGGCTACCTACCCGTCTATCTGTAGGGCTGTGCATGTTGGCAGTTGGAGAAGGAATAAGGTCCGGTTTGGTGTAGTTACCACGACGACCAGGTAGCATTGACAAGCGTTGCCCAGCACTGGTGTCATACCTGTCCCCTAAAGGTCGCTGAGCTAATACGTCACGGGGCGCTAGGGACCAGCGGGTGTTGGATGCCATCCCAGACCCCAAAAACCCCCCTCCTGGGTACTGATTTGAGTTCATTGCATACGTTGTTACGTGAACCCTGGTTAAATCAGAATCTTGGCTCAGGTATGCACTCTACAGGTTTATCAATCTACCTGCAGCCTAATTCTCCCTGATAAAGATAGGTGTAAAGGTTCTATGCTAACTATAATCTAGGGCAGGGTTGTTAGATTGCCTGGTTGAAAAATCCCTCAAACATACTGCTCTACATAGGATATCAAAATTCAGAGAGTGTGACCCTGCCAGTAATTAAGCCTGAACTCCAAAGTAGTTCTGCTTGAGTCGTTGCCAGTTCAGATCTAACCCACAGTCAAAAACACATAGAGGCTGAAGAAACACATTACCCACAGGCTCTGTTTTAAAATGCCGACAAGTCAAGCACAAGTAAAGAAAAAACTGAAAATTTGAATGAAAAGATTTCCACAACAGCAGAGTGCCATACACTTCGTATAATTTTTCCTCTAATTTGAAAAAAAACAACTTAAACTATATTCATTTCCACACGACAAACATCTGGACTCGGGTCAATGTTGTTGTTGTATCACTGATATTAGGAATCCAGCCTGGATACCCAATGAGATATGTACGTACTGGAGACTGATCAATAAGTGTAAGAGATAGGCCACCAAACAAGATTAGGAAGAAAAACAAAGACAGGGTAAGCCTGGTGCCAGGAATTGGGAGAAAAGTATCCGAGTGTCATTGTAGTGATGAATTCGTAAGCTCCATGGAAACCACAGTCATCTTGTAATCTAGTAAATGAACCTTTACACACTAAAATGAGGGTATAGTTATAAAAATATCTTGTTCTGTGTTACACACGAGCTTGCCAACAGCTGTGCTAATATTCTGGGTCGAGTTTTTATGAAGGGTTTAGAGCCAGTCAGCATAAAGATATTGATGCCTACAGTACTGGATAGTAAAGGAAGATTGAGATGGATTGGGTAAAACTGAATCACATTATATAGGTCATACACCTGGAGGTGTGAATCAATAAGCTGGACACATTTTCCTGCTTATCCAGCAAAAGGTGTACATAAATATCTCACTGCACATACAGTTTGGTTAAAATTCTAAAAAAATTGAGGATATTTAACATGTCATGCCTTGGATGGCTGAATCTGAGTTGGTGATTTGAGATCTAAAATTACAAGAATTCCAGGTCTTTAATCCTTTAGCGTTAAGAGCACTGTTGTACGACAAGTTAGATCATGAAGTCCTTTATTCATGTATCTAGGAAACAATATTGGAGACTAAATTCCTCTGTCTCTCTGATAATGTCCAGGTAGTAAATACAAACTAGATCTAACCCTGGAGTCAGAAATAACTTCATCCAAACATCTCTGAAAAAATGTCACAAGGGGTCAAGGTCAAGTTGATTGAGAGAGAAATCCATTGAGATATAGAACCTTAATGTCCATTCCCTGAGATGTGCTGAACGCAGATCTAATGGACTCTCAGCTAGGGTCTCCTTTAACTGGGAGTAGTTGATGGGCAATAAATAATCAGGTTGATCTAGCAATAACCACGGCAACCACTGCACAGAACTCCCAGAACCAGTTTGCCTTTGAGAGACATGCTTTGAAGGATAAAGCCATTCCAAGACACTCTAACTTGCAGTGCATGTACTAGTCTGCCCAGCCTGACCTACTACTTACTCACTGAGGAAATGGCATGAGATAACAGGTAGATTAACTGCACTCTTCATCTTATCTACATCTTTACATGCTGGCTGACTGTTATCCCTGTAATAAGCCCTCAAGTACACTCTTAAAGTCCATTCTAAAATGGCTGAGGGGTTTGCACAATCAATACACAAGCAAACGACCCAAATCTTCTAACAGTTCTCCTGATGTGGACTGTTCTTCACTAAATTACTATTCAATCACTGCTCCTTTCGGTAAACCCAAATAAAGACTCTCAACAGAAATGAAAGCACTGGATCATTTATTTAAATGAGCTTGTCCAGAAACAAATCAGAACTATTAACACCTCGTTTAGTATGCCTCACTGCAGAGAGATAATAGAGGTCAATAAATACCCATATTGTTACACTTCGTTCGATTTCACATTCTAGTATGACCTACACAGTTTTATGCATTTCTCGAGTTTGTGCATTCGTTTCCATTCGATCTCTTTTAACATTGGAGTCTTTGCATATCAATTGCAATCAATATTCTGTTCTTGTAGAAAGCTTCAGTTGGACTCTATACTCTAAGGATGCCGCCACATTATCACCGTGTAATAGACCAACTGCTAGTTAGTTCTGTAAGACATAGAACAGAGTCAGTGGCATTGTACTTATCCACTACCATGCTGTGCAAAACAGTGGGCGGTTTTATCGGCCTTCATTCTAGCCATTCACAAGTCAAGGGCCTCAACTCATGTCTTGCTTCCTGGGTAACGGAAATCTGCTCTTAATCGTTGAAATTTGTCCTCTTCAATCAGGATGCTGGAAATTTTGTTGAAGCGGATGTCTGTTCTGCCTTGGCTGGTGTATTGATATGGCTGAGTCAGCAAGTGGTTCCCGACTCTATCACACACTATAAGCCAGGAGAATACTTAAACAATATTCACTCAGAATTTTGACGCGTGTCATTAAAATGCAATATTGCTTAGTATGGGTAAAATCCAATTATTGGTCGGCTGGCTGGTTCGATAATTGATTGATTGACTTGATGAGGTGGTTGATTGATCCCTGTATTGATCGATTAATTGACTGTCAAATTTATTGTTGAATTTATTGGTAAAAATTGTATGATTTGAAACATTCTCTGGTTAGACCGAGGGTTGTCAAAAAATACGAAATACTTTTAAATAAAACCATAGCCTAGAAACATGCATTAATCTAGTCGAATCATGTTTAGTTGAGCTAATTAAGTCATGATCTGAGACTGTAATGACTGGAGACTATTGGTTGATATAAGTCACATGATCAGATAGCCCACATGGTCAGTTCCGAATGAACACAAGAAACTCTACTACCCTATAAGCCAACAGGGATCAATAATTGTCTAATACAGGCAGGGATACTGTCTAACCTGTGTTGTTTTAACTATACTAGAAAAACTGATGCTTGTACATGTATGAATCAGATATTGTCATGTTATTATGACATCCACTATCATAACAATCAGTAAAGTGACTGGCTCGGCCATATGTTGCACATGTTAATAACAAACTATAACCCTATATTAAACAATCAGTGTAGAATAATGTCAAGACAAAACATATCTGAGGTCAAATATTCACCCTGAAACTTGGGGAAAATGAAATCTACACAAATACATGTATATACTTGAAATACTGTTAATTCAGGATGGATGGATGGGTGGATGGGTGGATGGGTGGGTGGGTTGGTTGGTTGGTTGGTTGGTTGGTTGGTTGGTTGGTTGGTTGGTTTGTTGATTGATTGATTGATTGATTGATTGATTGATTATTTACACAAATATACACATGAAATATTGTTAATTCCTGATAATTGGTTGGTTGGTCGACTGACTGACTGACTGACTGATTGATTGATTGATTGATTGATTGATTGATTGACTGACTGACTGATTGACAGAATAATTGATTGGTTGGTTGATTGATTGATCGATTGATTGGTCGACCGATCGATCGATTGATTGATTGATTGATTACTTGATTGGTTTATTGATTGACTAAGCTATCTGTTCTTCGGTAAATAGTTTGATTGATTAGGTAATTTAATTACAGAAATTACCCCTTATCTCCTGATGAAGTGCCTAGGCAGATTTCTCTGACATTTGGATCAACCAACACAGCCATTGAGAAATGACAGCAAATTAATGCTGTACTTACAGTATTGCCAGCCCAATGTTTGAAGTCTTGCACCCTTGACACCACTGGTAACAAACAAACATAAGAAGGGACAAAAACAGGACAATTGTAAGACGCAAAACAAAAACACCACAAACAGATTGGCTTCATGTTGCCTCTTTAATAGCCCTGGGAGAACCAGGGCAACAGGAAGCTGGCACATAACCCTTTGATTGTTTGTTTGTTTGATTGGTGTTTAATGTCGTACTCAAGGGTATTTCACTTATGTGACGACGGATTGTCCACTTCACACTGTACACAGCGTTATGATGATGGAAAACTGAGAGGCTGCGATTGCCCATATCGCTCATATACCCAAACCCTTTGAGAAATCTCTATAGCCCTGACCTCCAAGTAATGTTGTCATACACCACCTTCATGTCATAAATAACAAATTGTAATTGATTGATTGATTGGTGTTTTCACCATGTTTAAGAGTATTTCATTTATATAATGGTGTATATTCCAACAATAATTAATGCTGTTGGAAAGTTAATTTTCCTCCAGTGCTAAGTAAAGACAGCATTGATACTCTTCAAACAAACTACCCTTAGCCAGAGGGCTAATAAATTGTAAAATTACATAAATCTTATCAGAGCCAAATTTGTTTGTTTATTTGATTAGGTTTATTGTCATACTCGATGTTATTTCACTTCTTTTACATCTAAAACTGTTTTTAATGTTATTTGACCATTGTGATGGGTGTAGCATGTCATCCTGGAATGGTTATAAACAAGACAAGACAGGACAATCATGACACATCCGGTTTTTTCCGCACCTTATCTCTGGGATAGCCAAACCAAACACCCAAGCATCTCTCATAAATCACAAGGATGAGTCAAATCTCCAAAAAAACATGAAACAACCACACATAAAAATAATCATCATAACCCCTGAAGCAGTTATGAATGGGACACACAGACAAAATGTCTTGTTTGTATCGGCACTTATTATAAAGTTGTTTTGTGATAGGAAAATATTCAACAAAACAACTTTTGGGGCGATGACATGCAGTGGGACAACAGTTCTGAATATAGCATGGACTGATGTTTGAGTTTCTACCACAGTATTCAGTTGCACTCCAGCTAAATAAGGGGATGCAACTCTTGACTTTCTAGCAAACTTCTGTTAGACCTGACAATGGTAATGTATTCGTTTGTTTGTTTGTTTGTTTGTTTGTTTGGGATTTAACATGGTTATTATGATAACTTTCCTAACCTGAGCGCAAGCCAGAGTTATAAGTGAATGAAACAGCACTTGAAATACAGCAATAATATCAAAATACACACATAAATTAATAGTCTGTGCTATGCTGTAACCCAAAAATACACAAAATGTTAAGAAATGATTCCTAAAAATCTAATTTTCTACACATAAACTTAAGCATTAACTCAAGAAAAAATAAATATACCAGTTATTTTCCTTTCTAATTCTCATCAGATGGGGTCACAAATATATGATTTAATGTTAATTATGATTCAATTGTTATCTATATTACACGCTACACAATTTTATGTCAATAAATTTGACTTAACACAGAGATAACTACAGTGAAATAAAAGCAAGAGAGTCAGGAAATGTATAACATCTGCTCCCATTAACAGATAATGGCTACATACAAACAAATGCACTTAAATATAATTGGAAATTCATAAAATGTATATCTTAATAGGAGATTCATAAAATATAAAACCTGGAATTGTCAATAATTACCGACACTGTTGGACTAAACATAAAACAATAGAAAGCAGCTTGAGAATTTTGTTTGACTGTGTTCTAAACAAACTTTAATGAAACTTTGTACAAAGAATATTTAAATTTTGTACTTAGAATTTTTTATTGTAAATGACATCACCTTATGTTAGATTATCATAGGATGACATCATTTCAGATGTAAATTTGAAATTAAAACACTGATATATGTCATAAGTAATAGGATATTTATTTGTTGTAAGACGTTTTGTGAAAGTTGCCCCAGGCCTGGCGTGTTGTTGTTGTTTAACTAAGGGTTTTGTTTAAAGATTACTTACATTTGGTTGGGCATAGCTGCCATAGGCTGCGGGATGAGGAGCAGGGTAGCGGTTAGCACTTGCTGTTCTGTAGTAAGAGCTCCATCCAGACTGTTGGTTGGGGTAGCCTGTCCCTGGGGCTGCCGTGGGTGACATGGTATTACGTTTGGAAGGATAGGAGGGTCGTGTGGGCTGCTGAAATTACAAATCATAAATAACACCTTTTAGTTTATGTTCCCAAGATCTAACTAAAATTGTGTGTTTGATTGGGGTTTAATGCATACTTAAGGTGATTTCACTCATATAATGTAGGATGGTTTGCCAGCCAAATTAGTGAAATTGGCCAACAAACTGCCAACAAACAATGACAAGATAGGGTTCTATCCCACCCACCAACGAGTTTGTGATTCAAGTAAAACTCATGACAAGTTATGGTACCGGTAAACTATCTTATCTTGCACAATCAAGCATAATGCAATCTTTGTGCATACAATACATGCACATGTATATGGACATAATCTAGGATATCCCCACGATTTCTATAGAAACCTAACTGAATGTCCCCAGGCAATCTCTGAGAACACAGTGTTCTGGAAATAATATGACATTGGTTCTGTACACCACAATAATGTCTGGCTTTATGTATTGGGGCATGGTATACTCTTTGTGCATTGGGGTTCTGTACACCACAGTAGTGCCCCTTCTCTGTGTATTGAGGTACAGTTTACCACAGTAGTGCCCCTTCTCTGTGTATTGAGGTACAGTTTACCACAGTAGTGCCCCCTCTTTGTGTATTGAGGTACAGTTTACCACAGTAGTGCCCTCTCTTTGTGTATTGAGGTACAGTTTACCACAGTAGTTACCAGTCTTTGTGTATTGGGGTACAGTACACCACAGTAGTGCCCTCTCGTTGTGTATTGGGGTACAGTACACCACAGTAGTGCCCCTTCTCTGTGTATTGAGGTACAGTTTACCACAGTAGTTACCAGTCTTTGTGTATTGAGGTACAGTACACCACAGTAGTGCCCTCTCTTTGTGTATTGAGGTACAGTTTACCACAGTAGTGCCCCCTCTTTTGTATTGAGGTACAGTTTACCACAGTAGTGCCCCCTCTTTGTGTATTGAGGTACAGTTTACCACAGTAGTGCCCTCT
>JARFOD010043414.1:0-10175 GCA_031763545.1 Mopalia muscosa | reverse complement strand
CCCACAGTCAGAATGACTGTGGGCTAAAAATACCCAGCTGTTTACAGCTGATGGGGTTGGCTGAGATTACATCATGTGACCAATCAGGGCAGTTTCTAAAAAGATTTCCCAGGTTCCTATCCCAAATTCTTCAGACCATAACCAGGGCTCTGAATCTGCTTTTAGCTTGATTTTAACAGGAATTTATCAAAATAGTTATATACTGACATTAATTTGGGCTTTAAATAGTTTGGGCGCCCATACGTTTTCCGTAACTAAATTGGCTCTGGATACTGCCCTGCCAATTGATGTACTGAATATTGATTTTAAACTTTGTACTCACAAATTTATTTAATATGAAAAATACAAAACAAATCAAATTATCATTATTAAAAAGTCTTACTAAGTTCTTTGATTTCTTTCTGTAACTCTGCAAATTTTTCTGCATTCATACCATAAGTTTCTGCTTCTTTCTACAAACAAAAACATTCAAGCCAATTTAATGTTTATTTTCTGCACATAAAATACATAATTGTTGTGGTGTCAGTGATTGTTCATTTGTTTTGTTTGTTTGTTTGATTGGGGTTAAACTTTTGACTCAAGGGTATTTCACTTATATGACGACGGATTGTCCACTTCACACTGCACCAAGCCTTATTACAGTGGAAAACCGAGAGGAAACCTCGTAAAAAAAACACCCCGCGATTGCCGCAGCCACAACATGTGACTTGCTCATATACCTGATGGTTGACAGGCGGACTCAGTCTGGTGAACAGTACATCGAAGCGGGTTCAAACACACTACCACTGAGCCAAGGCTGCGGTGTCTATGAAGCTGGAGGGAATAATACTGTGGGTTTTATGTTTATTTGTTAGTTTGTTTGATTGGGGTTCAATGTCCACTTCACACTGTTGCGCCTTATTAAGTGCAAAACAGAGAAAACCTCGTAAAAAACACCTCCCCAATTGCCAAAGTCACATTGTGTGACTCACTCAATACCTGATGGTTCACTTATATGACTGCGGTGTGTTCCAGCAACAATTCACACTAGCCCAACCAAGATGTGAAGTGTTTCCATGTTGGAAGGATAATTATCCTTCATTGCTAAATAAAGACAGCATTGGTGTTTTATGCCATGCATAAGGGTATACACAGGAATAGTCCACCTCCTCCCCAATGTGAATGTAAGAAACAAATTTTTAATAGTTCACCTCCTCCCCAATGTGAATGTAAGAAACAAATTTTTAATAGTCCATCTCCTCCCCAATGTGAATGTAAGAAACAAATTTTTAATATTCCACCTCCTCCCCAATGTGAATGAAAGAAACAAATTCTTATTTCAAAGGCATTTTCAATAACACCATACATTACCCACATAACTGATGGTGGTTTCCTGTTTTTTTAATGGCCTCAAGAGCATTTCATCTAAAGTAAGGCCATTTTATCCAACAATATGTTACACTAGCATAACCACAATATGCTCTTGACATCGTCAGAGAATTTAATCTTCTACCAGTGCAAAGTAAAGACAAAATTGCTACTCTCCAAAAAAATGGACATTAGGCCAAAAGATCCACAATGCACTTCTCACCTTAAGTTTGTTAATGTTGTTTATAATTTGCATCAATTCAGATTCTTTTCCTGCCAACTCGTCTTGTATTCTGTTAAGGTCGGTGTTAGTACTACTTAATAGCTGCAACAACAACATGATAACCTGTTTCTATGACTACGAGCAAGCAAGACCAACAAAAGCATGGCTATAATACAGTACATCATGGCTACAATTCTAACAATTATCTAATGTACATTTAAAAAAGTTGCTAAATAGTTTGATAAACATACTAAAAGCTTTGGCGATGGTTATCAACTACAAACAAAAAATTAGTGTCTACATGTAACAGAGCTTCAAATTTAAGGAGAGTGATTGACTTCAGATTTAAGTTCTTGCAGATTATCCAATTTAACATTTTGCTAAATAGAATTCACTTTACTAGATATAAAAAATGCTCTCTTTAAACCAATAAGGTGAGTGATTTTAAGCTCTCCTGTTCATATGAAGCCCTGGGGTAAGTATATAAGTACTTCACACTGCACCTAGCCGTACTACTGGGGTAAGTACATTTTGATGACACTTTGGTACTCTTTGTAAATTGAAAAATATGCAGGGTTCTCCTGGCCATTGTGTCATGGGAACATGTAGTATACAGCTATGGGGGCATCATACCTATTCATTGAATGAGGGAGCTTTATGAACTCATTTGGTGAATTTCCATTGTTTTTCTTGCAAATGTTGATTTGTAGGCCAACCACACAGTAGGTTGATTGACTGAGTGTTATTCTACGTCATGCATAAGGGTATTTCACTTATATGACAGCAGTGCATTCCAACAATTATTGACACTAGCACAACCAGGATGTGAAGCACTTCCATTATGATGGAAAGTTAATTTTTGTCCAATGCTTAGTAAACAGCATAGGTTTGTTTGTTTGATTGGGGTTTAACGTCTGACTCAAGGGTATTTCACTTTTATGACGACGGATTGTCCACTTCACACTGCACCAACCCATATTACAGTGGAAAACCAAGAGGAAACCTCGTAAAAACCACCCCCGTGATTGCCAGATGGTTCCAATCATTCTGCCCTTAATGTATTCATTTAGGGTGTAACATAGTACATGTACTCACGGGTATTTCACTTATATGACAATGGAGTGTCTATTTCACACTGTTCCTTAATTAAATATGGTGGAAAACCAATACGGAAGCTAATAACACCCGGGTTTATGGTCAATGTGTCATATTAGTTAAATCAGTTGAACTGCATGCAGACCATGGACTTATGTTTGTTTGTTTGATAAGGGTCTAACGCCGTACTACAAGCTATTTCACTTATATGACGACTGATTGTCCATTTAACACTTTTCCTTGTTTAAATAAGGTGGAAAGCCTGGAAGAAACCTCATAAAAAAAAAAAACTGGTGGTTGCCGGAGCCCCAAGAGGTGACTCACTCATACCTGTTGCTTGACAGGTGGCTTCGATCCCATAAACAGTACATTGAAGTAGGATTAGTAATTGGACACTAGAACCAGTAGGCCACGGCTGTGAGCTACAAAGACTTATGCATTATTCCATTGTGTGCGCATTCTGAAGTTAACCTCATTTGACCCCTCTCAGCTGTTAAGGCAGGTATATAAAAAAAATTCACCATTATCATGTGCCAAGCTTTCAACTCAGGAAAGATTGATTGAGACAACCACTGGAGCTTTTCATCTAATGAAAGCTTGAGAGGGAATTATAAGACCAAATGTAAAAATTACGGTTTATGGAAAAGTAATTGTGGTCTCTGGCCACCAGGCACCTGTATTGGTCCACAGCTTGTACATTGTACATCTGCCTGTGTACTTACACTCTGGGCCTCTTGATACTCCCCTTTGTGAAAATCCAGATTATGTATCAATTCCTGTAATTCACGCTGTTTTTCGCTTTCTTTCTCCAAGCAAAGGTCATGTGATACACGACTCTCTCGCGCTATTGCTTCAAGATCAGCAATTTCGCTTGTCAGTGCGTCCCTCTGGTGACGCATTTGTAATAAATCCTGAAAACGTGACAATGTGCATCTAATAGCTACAGAACAACAACAACAATAACACACATAACTATTAGGCCCAAAATTACACCAAATCCAAAAGTTTGATTAACTACTGTGTAAATTTACTAGAAAGAAGGATTGTGAAACAAACTATGCCCCCTTTCCACATTTATCATGGTTGAAGTACAAAGTCATATTGCAAAATCTTAAGTATTTCTTGAATGTAGAAAAATAAGTTTCTCTTTAATTTCACTTACAATCTATCAAACACAACAAAAAACAAAGAAATATAGTGTTGATGTATTCAAAGCGATGTTTGAGTAGTGGCTTATTTTTTTTTAATGTTAAGAAATACTTAAATAGCTTATGAATGCGGGATCTGATTTTTATCTTACTTAACCATGAATCTGGAGACACCAGTAACTACGAACTACATTTTCTATACACCTACAAGTGTGGCTGGTGGACAATAACGAATCCTAAATTAATATTTATCTACGTTACTACAAATTCTACCAATTAAAAATTAAATGTAATAAAAGTTAAAACCAAATATTACTTAAAGTTTACAAAACTACTAATTCTATCAAATATAAATATATATGCACTAATATATTAAACCGAATATCACATAAATTGTATGAAACTAAAAATTCTACAAATTGAAAAAGTAAATGGATTCAAAGTTTAGAACAAATATAAAAAAAAGTGACCATTCAACCAATTTCAATTTTCTACCTATAATCTACCTGAAAAGCTACAGTGCATGTGTACTAAATATAAAACATTACAATTAGTGGTCAGCAGACATAAGCTAAATTGCCATATCCTACCTGTCGCTAATTAAAGGTAAGCAAAATTTGTGAATATTACCTGTTCTAAGCCATGAGCCTGGTCTTCGGTATCTGACACCTGTTCTTTTAGATCTTTTAATTCACAATGACCAGCTATAAAGACAAATAAAATGTGTTCAGGACATCAGAATAATTCATTCGCCATTATTTTGTTTTGCTTTTTGGCAAATGATAGTTTCCGGATCTCTCAGCATGCTTCAAAAAATTATGTTGTGAACTAGTGCTGAAATGGTTAATCGGGTACCCGTGAACGGTTACAAACTTGAAGGTATACGAATAGTAAAATCGCTAACCGTTTTACACGCCCCCTTAACTATGTCGACAGTGTGCAAAGTGCTGGGTAAACTACATGCAGAGGAATCGGCCCCTGTGTTTAACTGCTGTTATTTTAAAAACAAATGGTGAAATAAAGCTTAAAGGGCCCATTTTAAGTTGTAAATTGTTTTGGGGTTTTTTTCTATCACGCGGTCTTTTTCTTTGACAAACGAAATCAATAACATATACGTGCATGTCTTGCGCCATACTGTCGTACCTTACTGGCCGTCGCCATGGCTGAAAAAACTTAGCGGTACAAAATTTTTCTTTTAAATAGGTGATCTGTTTTTTCATGGCAGATTTGTCTGAATTATTATTCACAACCGAAGTACTATAATCTGCTAGGAAAAATATTTTCGTTCAACCTTAAATATATACAGGTTGCGCATACAGCTGGCTGAGTGGGACACAATGGTCAGTCCGTGAGAGGATGAAAGTCTGGGGCGAATGAGCCATCAGTCTCTCCAAAATAAATACGGCAGCACATGTAAGCCTACACTTCTTACGGCTTTTTCAAAATCGCATTGTTCATAATCTTCCGGGAATAAACGCAAAAATGGGTTTAGGGTATATTTGAAAACTAAAAGTTGCATGTGTTTTGCAGAGATTGTATCTAGCCAGTATTAAATGCAACATAACAGTACATTGGTATGAGACTATCAATAATATTTAGCACAAACATAAGGTTATTGTGGTCAGTTGTGGAATTTGAAGAAAATCACCAGGCGCTGCTGTCACGTGATTCTCTTTTGGATGTATGGCGGTTGTTTAAAGACTTACATACGCGATTGCAGACTTCGTTGGAATTTTAAAGGCCAGCAAAGCAAAATAAATTAATCATAATACGTATGTCAACTTACAAGACAAAAGTACAGCTAGGACTAATAAACAGCAGGTGTTTTGTACTGATAAAAGCGTTCTGTAATATTTGTACACAATTAGGTTACATGTACATGTATACGACAAAATGTCATATACGTAACGAGTACTCGAATAGTATTCGAATATTACAAACCGGGTACTCGGTTCCAAAAATCAGTACCCGTTTCAGCACCATAGTGAACTTCTGATGACAATAATGAAGTCTCTGTATGATGCCACATCACTTTGCTAGACAAATGGTATTATTTAATTGTTTGTTTGCTCATTTGATTAGGGTTTTAACGTCGTACTTAAGGCTATTTCATTTATATGATGAAAGATTGTCCATTTCACACTGCACCTAGCTTATTACGGAGGAAAACCAGGAGCAAACCTCGTGAAAACCACCCCCGCGATTGCTGGAGCCACAATATGTGACCCAGTCATATACCTGATGGTTGACAGGTGGACTCAATCTAGTGAACAGTACAGCGAAGCAGGTTCAGTTCAGTAAGTGCACACGCTATGGCCGCGGGTGGTATTATTTAAAGTTGTAGAATGAAATGAAGCAATCCATAAGACTACATGTTTATTGCCCGTTATATTATCAACTAGTGCTTTGAGCTTCTTGTTGCCCTGGGTTCTCAGTTTAAGATCATTCACACCAGGTGCAACGTGATGCTATGTCATTTGGGTCTTGTTCACACTGGACGCTGCACGACACGTTGTATCTCTATGATTAAACATTGGTAAACTCCCTCAAGAAATGATATCACAATGTAAAAGAATAAGATCACAAAGTTAAGTACATGTAAGAGAACAAAATGCCCCTGCAGCGCATCTGTCTCCTCTACTTTGAACTTCATTACATGTCCTGGGGCTTTCAGATCCAAGGGGCAAACTTTGCTTGTGATGTCTTTGTATTGCATCTTGAAATTGTCTTGTCCTTGTTTCCATCACCCAGTGGGCTGGAACGTCATTATTTCAGTTAAAACCCAAATCAAACAAACATTAATAACAATGTTGTATTTATTTCAAGTCTTAAAAATCTTCATTCAGTACATTATAACTGCAAACTCTTGTATTTAAAGCTTATCAAACAACCAAATACTTACTGTCGAGGATCTGTTTAAGAGACGACACATCTTTCTGTAGGATGGTTCTTTGAACGTTGAGTTTCTCCACCTCTGTCTCTTTGATTTGCATTTCTTCATCCAAGATTTCTACCCGGCGACTTCCAGACTCCATTTTGTCTTCCAAAGTCTTACAAGTTCTGATAGGTATGAAAATTATCGATATAAGTCCATTTAATAATAAAACTGTGCTTAAAATGACAGTTTCCTATACTTGTTTTTGCATTTATGACCAAACTTTAGGAGATTTCTGTCCCCTCTTGTCTTCCACAATCTTAAACCTTCTGTCCAGAATAACCTGGTCATATTATTACTATATACAAATTGTATTTCTGTTCATCTCACCGTTTCATATTGTTAAGTTTATTGTCAACAGATTTGGAGTTTTCCTCCAGCAGATCTCTATCTCGACTTAACGTAGCAATTCGCTCTTCGAGACCCCGTTTCTCCACGGAAACACGATCAAGCTCCACCCTTTCATGGTCTAAGCTCTGTCGGAGACGATCAAGTTCTCCAGTTTTACGATTTGTTTCAGTTGTCAGTCGCTCCAGCTCAGCTCTTTCCTGTTTTATATGAAAAAAGCAACTTTTAGCATGGTTAGATAAGCAGAGTAAAAAGAAGTCATACAATTGCAAAAAACGTTAAAAACCGCCCAAAACCTAATCTGTAAGATGTCCCATGCCGCAAAATTTCAGTTTGTTTTTGTGTGTTTTGATTGGGTTTACAAATAGGTTTAAGGGCATGTAATGTGTGTCACGACGGATTGTCTACTTTCTACTGTACGCTACATCAAACAAGTATCAGAAGGTCTACATGCTAGTTGCTACGCCACTGCCGCAGTGCCTCAAAATTCAGATCCATCCCCTCAGTCATCACAAAAACAAACCAAACTGTTCAGGTTACCAACAGATAGACTGACATACCTGACTTAACTGATGGTTGTTTTCTCCAGATAAACAGTGGTAGAGAACTAACAAGCTAAATGGAGATATATTTGATGTAGCCAATGAGGAATTCCCAATTTATTTTACTACACAAAATTTAAACCAATATAAGTTCATCGTAAGAGACCATTATGGGGAAAAGAGCCTACGACTATCAGTCATGTCAGATGTTCTCAGTTTATTTGTTTCTTTGTTTGTTTGAAGGGGGTTCAACGTGGTACTCAAGGATACTTTAAAAATTGTTAAAACCACCCCTGCGATTGCTGGAGCCACATTGCTTGACTCACTTATACACCTGATGGTCGACAGCTGAACAAATGTACACAGAGTCAAGCACAGATTCCCCAACGGTAAATGTAACGAATGAACAAACAATAAAGTTTGGATTTCTTTTTGGTTAGTAGTACATCAGGGGCAAATACAGAGCGATTTTCATATGGATTACCCGCGCCAAAATTAGGACGGCTCCCAAAAGGGCCAAATTAGCATTCTCAAAAATGCCTAAATTCATGTGGAGATATCCCTGAATACAGTTGGTTATTCAATTATTTCCCATGATTGACACCTGTGGTAATTGCTTCTCTGAAGATGTTCCAAAATCTGCTCTCCATGGACATGTAAAATACAAAATTTGTCAACCGGATGGGGGTCTACAACCCCAAGACCCCCACACGAGGGGCCCAAATTAGAAACTTGTATTTGCCCCTGTACATGTACTTACATCAAGCAGAGCAGACTGCGTTCTCTCCAGCTCCGATAACTTCTGATTATGTTGGGATTTCAAACTTTCCAGTTCCGTTTGCTCCAGTTTCTGCATGTCATACGTGTGCTTAAGCTCCGCCTTCTGTTTATTGACAGCACTAAGGATTTTCTCCATCACATCATTTTCCTGGTCGATGTCTGACCTTAATTGATTAAGCTCCGCCCTCTTGACCTTGACTGAGGAGGTCAAATCGGTGTTGTGAGACTCTAAAGTCTTAGCCTGCTCCCAATGATCCTGTAATCAATAATCAACTAGATATAATTAATTCGTATTTAAAAATATATTTGTAAACAATTAATCACACTGGCACAAGGATGCCAATGAATCATCTCATATCCCAGATTAACTCCCAGACACCAGGTTCTGAATATATATTAATTTGAAATTGTGGGTAACATTTTCACGCCTACCAATGTTTGTATTTCTGTTGTGAAATGAACTGGTTCTCCCAGAGGCCTGAGTCATCATGAAGAAGAGCTGTTCAGGCATATCTCACACTGTATAATGGCGCATAGCTCAGTATCGACTACGCTAGCCTGACAAGAGCAGGGAGGCTGTGTATTACCGAGAGCTAATTGGCGCGCTGTGTATTACAACATTCCATTAAAACTTTCCTGCTGGTCTGGGGCTCCCTGACAACAAGAAGCAATCTAATGTTTCAGGTGTATTTTTGTGATTATCCCGGCTGACTTTCTTGTTTATTACCGACATCAAAAGGTAATTCGGGGGACACGTGGGCAATTATTATAATCGCTCGATCGCAACGATTGTACCAATCGCTGAAAAAAATCGTAATGTGTGTTTAGGCTGATGCCAGCAGTTATGATCGCCGAAGCTGGTCGGCCGACCAGTCGCTAGGATCAAACATGTTTGATATTTTCGGGTGATTTTAATCACCCAGAGTGATTACCTGTGTGTTCATGCAAGTGACTCCAGTCAAGAGAGTCAATTTTGTTAAACCAATTCAAGTTCGAGTTCTTCTCACATGACACACAAAATGGCAGCTACCATGAACGAAGTCTGGGAGAAATTATTTTTCAACTACTTTTTTTTCTCCCAATGTAGTCTAAATCTTAATCTTTTTTGGTTAGTAAATATATTTATGTTTTAATCTTGCCATATTGGAAAAAACACAAGACCGATGTTGCTTTTTTGAAGGCAAAAAAAAATCCGGATCGGTGGGTCACTTGCCATTAGTGTGTGTTCAAGTCGGCTGAAAACCCTCGCTACCAATCAGATCACCGCGATTGGCCGTGTATCCCTGGCTTTATGATCATGTTCATGTTGAGGAAAGTATGTGATAAATCTGTACACTGAAACACTGAAATGTTTTCAACTATATGATGGTTGATCCAATTCTTACTGTGTTGTACTTAAACATGCTGAAGATCGAAGGATTACAGGGGTCACGCTGAGTGACAGCCAAATACATGTTTTACTGAGGCTGAAAGGGGCACTTGTCAGCAGAAGATTGATTGATTAGTGTTTTACACCGTGCTTAAGCAGGCCCTATTTTTTCACGCGAACAGTCGTTCAGGTTACTTGGAGGTTACGCAAACGAAAATTCATGCGAACGGTCACCGTTCACGCAAAATAAGTCAGGGTGCTCACCAGACTTAAAAAATACCTTAACATACACAATAACTTGTCATCTTTATCGCGATCTCAGAGCCAGACAGTCAGTCTGTGAGGTCCCTCAGCTGATTAGTATTCTGGTCACGTAGGCTATATTACC
>JARFOD010043403.1:0-10175 GCA_031763545.1 Mopalia muscosa | reverse complement strand
GGAAGAGATCGACCATCACCAGACTAGTTGAACATCCATGGCATGATTTGGATAACAATGGAAGAGATCGATCATCACCAGATTAGTTGAACATCCACGGCATGATTTGGATAACAATGGAAGAGATCGACCATCACCAGACTAGTTGAACATCCACGGCATGATTTGGATAACGATGGAAGAGATCGACCATCACCAGACTAGTTGAACATCCATGGCATGATTTGGATAACAATGGAAGAGATCGATCATCAACAGATTAGTTAAACATCCACGGCATTAGTTTGACATACGATGGGAGAGATCGACCATCACCAGATTAGTAAAACATCCACGGCATGATTTGGATAACAATGGAAGAGATCGACCATGACCAGACTAGTTGAACATCCACGGCATGATTTGGATAACGATGGAAGAGATCGATCATCATCAGATTAGTCAAACATCAACGGCATGATTTAGAAAACGATGGAATAGATCAATTATCACCAGATTAGTACACAAACAACAGTATCATTTTCCTACGCAGTGGATAGGATAAACAACTCTAGGTGAATTGATACCCCGCCGCATGACTTCCAGACAGAGTGGACGGGATGCACATTGCCAAATAAGTTTAAACGACAGGGTTTACCTACACAATGAAAGGGATAAACAGCACATAATTAGTTAACATCAATCCACAGAGTTTGCCCTGACAATGAATAGGATGAATATCACCAGATAGGTTAATTGATTGATTGGTTCATTTCTTTATTCGCCAAATCTTAACATTTATATATATAATAACATAGGTTATTGTGTATCAATTCTGAATGGCAGGAATAAGCGGTAATTGTGCTTGATCTATCCCATGCAATATACCAGGGCATGGATACCATCCCAATGGACTGGATTAACCAGATGAATTAACACCTGATCACACGATTTATCAACATATTGGCTGCATGATTACACCATACAGTAGAGGAGGTAACCGCATTTTGGTTGTACAATGGAGGACGTTACCGGATGATTTGCCCATACAATGGAGGAGATGACTGCATGATTTGCCCATACAGTAGAGGAGGTAACTGCATGTCTGCACAATGGAGGACGTGACCGTAAGATTTACCCATATCGAGGAGGAGGTAACCGCATGATTTGCCCATACAGTGGAGGAGATGACTGCATAATTTGTTTGTACAATGGAAGGCGTGACCGTAAGATTTGCTCATAAAGTGGATGAGGTGACCTCATTATTTGCCTTGACAGTGGAGGACGTAACCAAACAGTGGATGGAATAAACAGCACCAGATTAGCTTATCCCCGACCCCATGATTTCCCCACACAGGGGAGTGGATAAGCACAATCATCTAAATACCAGTCCTTAACACGATTTACCCACACGGAGCCCACCTGTTTATGATGTTTTTGCGTTGTGTCTTGTGGTTGACTGGTGCACTCGTTGCTGCAAATGATTATACTGTGAGTTCCTCTACAGGTTGAACTTGCACGCGGTCATACCAAGTAGAATTATTTCAAAGGGAGCTGTTTGAGCCATCACGCTATCCCATTGTCTTGAACAAACTGCTCCTTTATTTTCAGAATGAAACATATTTGCCCATTCTTGTCCCTTTTACTTATCTTAAACTATTGTATAAATACTTTTGTAATCTTCATCTCATTACAAATTGATTTCTAAATTATGTGATTAAACTAAATAATATTCAGTCTAATCGAATTCGACGCAATTGCCAATTCTACATACCGTTAATTGTCTCCTCGGTTACTCAAAATATAGCTCTCCGAGCTAGGGGCAATGAGAAGCTGGTCTATTTGTGATGTAATTCTATTACGTCCTGTGCTTGTACAATATTTGTCCTGTGTTGTTTTTATTACAAGGGGATACAAGAATCCCTTAATATCTTTATTCCCACCATTTAGTTTCCTGAAAACCTGTACTGTAATTAGATTACACCAATTATTATGAACACGATCCTAAAGATGAATTTATGTAGTGCCTTTAACCTCAATCAAACAAACATTTTATGCTAAGAATCAAATTATATGTTGACAGTCAATTAACACTTTCCATAAACCTGTTATACTAAATTAAATATGCACTTCCGGTAACCTAAGTTAACATCGATGGATACATTTTAGCTGAATATATTTTGTCAAGTATTGGTCGTGTGAAGAATATAAAACCTCATTCTTAGGAGTTCAAAGACTTTCTATAGAAGCCAAGGGGTTCATATATCGGAGTTTTATCTAAATAGATTTGCATGGACTAGGGGTGCCGGGCGCCATTCATATGTATTTCCGTTCTTTAAAGAATGAAGCTGGCCGAGAATCCCTTTACAGTTGATGTGCATTAGCGTAATGGCGCTTTGGCTTCGAACGTTTCCGAATAGTTCTACAATACCAGCAATATCTTAGAGGCTGCTAATGGCTTTGAGCCATCGCTGAAGCTCGAAATTAACACTTGAAGATTTTAGTTCACCTCCAGTATGTTCGATTTGTGGTTAAGAATTGTTAAACGGAACGTTTTGATGGCCGTTTTATGGTTGTGTGATAACGCCTGGAAAGCTAGCCTCTCATTCCAAGGACTCTTTCACTTAACAATCACAGACAAAGTAGCCCGCTCACTCCCTTTTTAATCGGTTTGCTTTTTTGGGATGATCTGCTTTTATTGTTTCTGGTTTTTGGTAAAATCTTTATTCACTATCTTAAAATTCATTTAAGTGTCTTAAAATGGGAGTATTGCAAGTTGTAAACATGCCATTCTCTTAATGTAAAATGGTTTTGGCACACGATATGTTCTTAAAATGGTATGTTTTTGTTTTACCGCCTAAGGCAAGTTTTACGGACAGAATTTAAATGTATCTGAATTCCATTACATTTTCTTAAAAATAAACTTGCCAAAAATAAACAGCATTAAAATATGGTAAGCGTAAAGTATGGAATGTTCCTGAATTGAAATGATGGAAATACAAATAAGAGCTAAACCAATAAATGCATTGGAAACATGCTGACTAATGGTATAAATAGAGGACAGAGATTTACCATATCCCACCCGTCTGTAAGTGAAGCTCTCAATAATCAGAAATCAGAAATTAATAAATTATGGCAAACAGAATGGGATAATTGCAATGCTGGAAGATTTTTTTACTCCCTTAATACATCTACTGCTGTTAACTGTAATCTTTCACTTAACTGTCGTCAAGATGCAATTCTTGTATTTAGAATTTTTGCTGGCCATATTAAAACAAATAGTTATCTATATAAGTTCAATTTACATGATACTGGTTTGTGTGAAGAGTCAAATTAAAATTGGCAAATCAATTATCTATCTTACAACACGATATCATAAATTAAAAAACAAATTTCTATTTGAACCTGGCATGACTTCATTGCATTGGAAATGCATGCATGTAGTATCTCCAGCAAATATGTCTTCTCCACTTAGCCAAAGTCTGTTCAGGGTTTCTGGGACAAGGGGGGTAATCGAGTATGACTTACAAAATTACTATAGTTATTTCCCCTTAGTTGAGTGGCACATATCTTTTTATGTACAGCGTTCATCAACAACGTCTGCCTTGAAGAGTGCCAGTAATAGATCGTCCTAACATTCGTCACAGATAACATGTTTATAGAGGTTCGACATTATACAGACCGGAAATGTTACTCCTCTAAGTGGCATGACCTGACTCTTAAAATATTTATACTAAACATGTACTCGAACAGAAACAGACCGCTAAATAATAAAACAAATATCTTCTTATGGTATAGTTCTTTTTAATACATACTGTGATTGATTACATTGAATCGCTATAATGATTAAAGCATTTGGCCGTTTTAAGAATTACCAAGACCAATGAAATAAGGAGTATAAAAGAATTTAACAGGTTAAAAAGAATATATTAAGAGCGTACCGGTTCAACAAGACAGGATTGACCACTACCACGGTTGCCTGGCTTGTGTGTATTTTATTGTATTATTAATTAAATAAAGTTATTGACTTGTATGGCAAGATGTAGATGACTGTTTTTCAGTATTTAATTTTGTGTGTGACACATGCAAATGTGAAATTCTATACTATGAGAAAAATAGTTTGAGTAGATTTGTTGGGAAAGCAGTTTGAAGTGGAGTGGTGATATTGGATTTGCAATACCTGTGTCATTATAACAATCTTTATTAGGTGTATCTCCATGTTTTAAATTAAATTTTGTTTTGATTACGTACAGTTTACCCTTTTCCTCGAATGTGTGAGTGTTGCATACTTTATTCTACTTACAAATACTATAACGCATTCAGGCCAGTATGTACTTGGATCATGCCGTTAGGCTATTCATAATATGGGACAGAAGTCTCGTTTAAGGATTCGTCTTCGTTTCGACTACCGGTACCAAGCCTGTTTTTGGTTACATGCAAAATGTACATGCCTCGCCTCTCAAAAAACAAAATAAGTAATTTTATTTTATTTCCACGATAAAGAAAATAAGTGTTTAAACCCTTTTTTATTAAACATTTTTATCGAAATAAAATATGTCAGCCCGCAACAAAAACAACACATGTTGAGCGCTATCGGCGTGATTTGTCGACATGGTTAAAGAAAATAAACGAATTACCTCAAATACACGAATTATGTACTGTATAGTATCTACCAATATAAACTGAAGAACTGAAGAGTTTTCTTCTCCAGTAATGCTATTTAGATGGATAAAAATATTAGAGACAGGACTCTTCCATAAACAGAATTTTGCAATGCAGATTTTTGTGGTGCTCATGGTAAGTAGCTGTTAATGTCAGTTTTTATGCAATGAAATTAATATGAAATTAGGTAAAACCTAATGGCGAGTGCAAAATGGTTTTGTGCACAAAAAATCAAACCCATTGATATAGTATACTGCCTATGTGGTACTGCTTAATAAGGACCGTCAGAAATACAGATCGGCATCTATGGCACCATTATCATTCTACTGTCAATAGGTCCAGGTATCTGTTATACGGCGCGTATAGTCTACGCCTTATTAACTAGCCACGGTATGCTGTCAATCTACGTGTAACAAATAGCAGTTTCTAGTGCATTATACAACTAGAATAGGTGTCTAAATCACAACTCTAAAAACCGATAAATAACATTTTTAACATCATCTTCTGTCTCTCAAGAGAGTTAGTAACACGATTGGCTTTTCTCCACCAGTTTCACATTACTTGTAATATAAAGTCAACGTGTTATCTTTAACGTCACGTGATGTTTCACCTAGAACGGATGATAATAAAGCCGATTGTTCACCTTAATGCTTTCAGAAACAATTTCACATCCTTTTTTAAATAGTTTCCAAAACAGTAATTTTATGTATGAATTTGAGGTGATTTACCAACAAATATCAACGATTATCAAGTATCAAAAATTGTGACTATCAGACACTTTTTTATAATTAGAATCTTAAACATATGATCTTAAGTTGTTTATTATTTATATAATACAAATACATCACTGACAGATTGGCTTCTTGTTTCCATTCAGCTAACCCTTAGAGCAGCAGGAACTGCCCTCCGACCAGTCATAATTTATGAATGTTGCGAAATCTATTGCTGTATAACACAACGCTCCAGGGCATACTTTAGATAGAAGAGTACAGGTGGTTGGGAGGGAGCTTTCTGTTACCACGCTGCTATTGCAAAGAAAGGGCAATCTGAGGGTATAGCTTTCTTCTCCCATGCAATCATTTGAGTGGAATAATCTAAAGTGCCATGTTGAACCCCAATAAGAAAAAAACAAACATCACTATTATAAATTTTTTTTGTTTGTCGAGATAAAGCCATGTACTTAAAGTTGTCTTGCTCTCATGATGGTGTGCCATCCCAATTGGTTAAGATGACACTTGTAACAGGGACAAGATAAGACAATCACAGGCTGTAATCGAATACATCACAAACACTGTCGAACAGATCTGCTGCATGCCGCCCCTAACATTTGTTTGTTTTTGTTTGATTGGTGTTTAACGTCGTACTCAAGGGTATTTCACTTCTATGACGACGGACACAAATACAGAACATCACAAAGAAATCTGCTTCCCGTTTCCCTTTAGCTCTGCGAACACCAGGGCAACGGAAAGCAACCTCTTTTATCGCCTCTTACGATCGACCGAGGAAGCCGAGGGTGTATTCTGCAGGGCCATGGCCCACCCGCTCCCTCACGGGGCCCTAACATCTGAGAGCAACAAGAAAGTAAACAATAAAAAAAATTTAAAAAACGCTACACAACACAATAAAATGTGTGTTGCTCTGTTTGTAAATTTTATCCCTAACATCTGAGAGCAACAGGAAAGTAAACAATAAAAAAACACAACACAATAAAATGTGTGTTGCTCTGTTTGTAAATTGTATCCATCCAGTGATAAGTAAACTCAGAACAAACAGCCTTAAGCTGAAGGAATAGCAGTTGATAACAGGTTAGGATGTCTAGGTTCAGACATATCAACTGGAGATGGAGATTTATCTTGAAACTTTTCTATTGGGAGTTTATCTAGAAAATAGGATGATTCATCACTTGTAATTATTTGACACCCCGGTGCCAGTGTGATTATTTTTTAGAAATATTATACAAGTAAATTTTCCAAGTATGACCAGCCTTTGCAGGCATAAACGTAAAAAAAATAAATATATTCGAGTCTTGTTCAGGTCAAAACTGTCCGATAATGAATAATTAGTAAGCTAACTCATTAGAAATTGGTCTACAGTCAAATAAAAGAATGTGAAAAGAAATTAAAAGAAATTAAAAGCCCCCTAGCGAAGGGCTGTATTTTTCACATTAATTTTCCAACAAAGTAAAACTGTCTACCTTTTATACAAAAAGAGACAAACTTGATTGAATTGGCATATTTAACCTGTATAATATGGTTGGTGAGTCTACTAAATTCAAGTTTGGAGCTTCACTGCAGAACAGTTATACAATGTGCCAGTTTTAAATGTTTAAGTTAATTTGTGGTAACACTTTCACATGAAAGAGGCATCATGCATGAGAGTTTTGTTAAAAAAACTTGAAAATATTGGAATAATAATAATGATAACATATGTTTTTAAAAGATATACTTCCATATCAGTATTTCAGAAAATATCAATGAATTTTAAAACGTATTTACATTGTTTTAACCGGTAAGAAATGACAACTGCGTTTGTTTGGGAAACTATTAGTCTGAGGGGCCTGGATGGTAGTTTTTGTGTTATTCTCTGACGAGGAAAAACTAACATTGTTTCACCACGTAGCAAAGACAGAATTCAGGACCACTCGAAAACAATCAGCTATGCAATATTATAGCTTATATGATTGAAGCCTGTGACAACCGTTTTCCAACATTAAAACAAATCACACACCGATGGTGGACTGAATAATTTTAAACTTCAATACATAACCCCTAAATTTAGCAATGGATGTAGGTGGTGATGGGGGGGATACAATGTCTGGGAAGAATGACGTTTAATAGAAGAACGAGGACCATATAATCTCTATGGACACTATTTGGCTGACTTTTAGTGGAAACACAGGGTACCATAAGAGGGGAATTGGGCTTACAGTCATTTTAGGAGAGCAGGCTACCATATTATCAGTAAATATGTGGAACACTAGAAGAAAATGAATGTGGTTTTTTTTTAAATTGGAACAATAATACTCTCCAGATCAGGCTGAAATTATCTCGAGTATACAGGTAGCAGAATGTAACTCAAAAAGGGCATGTTCTAAATTATGTCATTTTTCTTCAAATGGTGGACCTTTAGGAGTAAACAATAATCAAAAGTTTCAAATGGCATAGACAGAACAATTCTTTTTTCCCTGAGAATTCTTTTAACAAGACATATGAATCTCAAGTGTATTTAAACTCCATCAGATACCAAGTCTGTTGCTTCCATTCAAATGAATTTGAATAATGCACAGACCCTATGCGTTAATAATGCAATCAATGGCCTTTTCTTCGCCGTTAAATTGATTAGATGATAGTATCTGAGAAATTAAATCGGTTCACTCGTTCAATTCATATATAATTGGTCCATAAACCGTCGCGATATCGTATTGAAAGCACCACTGTCCGTTTTTTCTCTCGATTTTAGATAACTTGTCAAAGGGCATCAATGGGAAGTGTGAACAGACTCTCAATGACTTCATTGATCCGCATATTCCACGTGACCTCTGCCCTCCAGTTAATCCGTCAAACTTGAGGAAAAAATGGAATGACATAAATATAGTGGGGTATTTATCAGATTTCCCCAGTGTTTAAGATGTGTCTGGTGAACTGTTGTAAACCCAGTTGAAGATTAACTATCGCCTACTACTCTGGCCTGCCATTGATAAAACCTCTTAATGGTTCGGTTCAGCGGACGCAAATCGGTGAAACTTCAAATCACAGGTGCACTTATTAGCAAGGCATATGAAAAATGGGGTTTAGCGCATGTACATAGAAATAAAGTCATAGGATGGTACAAAAAAAATAATATGTTTTTTGGATCATGTTTTGATCTCTCATCATATTACATCATAATACTCTACCCTTAACAGACAGCTAATATCGCGGGTTTACTATGGGATATTTAATTCGTGTTACCACAGCATTAAGAAAATTGTGCAAACAGTGACCCTTTTTAATCACAAGTCACTGCCAAAAGTGTTTCGTGACTTGTAACGATTTTTCAGCAAAAAATCAATCTGTCGTGCACAAGTAGAAGGTAACCAAAATCATTTTTGATAACGCATATACAACAGCTGCAGGTTTAACCCTATAACATTCAGTAAAACAGTTTGGAGAAACCTTTTCAAATGTATATATTCTGGTTTAACATCTTGTCAAAGTGTCCTTAAATTTTTTTTTTCTGTGTGGGTGTTGTCCCGAAAATCAATCCCCAATTCACATATCTCCAATGGACATAAATGTAAAAGACATATGGCACCAACTAAGCTGAAGTCGTCTAGATAACATTAACAAGATCGAGCTTTCGCGGCTCGCTTTAGGGTACATGTTCTTTTACATGTTTATCTGTATTAACATGTCTGTAGATGATAGTGATGTGTTCCGTTCCCATGCGATGGGGAAATGCACTCTTTACTTTCTTAATTGATAAAATATGTATAGTTTCTATATATAACTTACGTGAGAGTCGAGGAAATTTATTTTTACATTCAGTTCTTATATATAACTTAGATGAGTTGATGATTTCGGCCAAATGATTAAGAGTCTCTTTACACTTATCTGTACTTGTAGATATAAAATACTTTAATGTTTAGATAGGTCGGTACATGATAAATATAACATCAATGAAAATGATCCACCGTACACCCATGAACAGTATTAAAACCTGCTAGATATAACTAAACGGAGAAAAGTATACAAGTATATATATTAAGTGTGTAGTTTATAATGTTTCTCACATTAGAGAGGATAAATAACTTGAGTATGTTTATCTCCGCTTGTCAAACAGAACTCAAATCATTAAATATTCAACACTTGTCTATGTGTTTATGCTGGATTCAACTTTATAAGATATATGATTATAAGTTGAAATGATCATTAAAACTATTGTATGAGGTAAAATAGAAAACGATAAACGGTTAAACGATCGGCGGATGTAAACGGTTACTAGGGATAAAATGCATAGACTCTAAGACACAAAATAACAGTCGTAGATGTCTTGTGTATGGAGCAAACATCTGTATGGAAGCATGAGGACTATACGATTTATAGGACATAGGGCAGATTTAGGATGGCTGTTTCAGCCTTTTAGAAATATTATGGCAGTCGTTAGATGTTGATCGTTATCTATGAGAAAACATGGCATTTGAAAAGACACTCTCAGTAAGATGAAAAGCTAGCGGCGATTATATGTCTGTTTGCAAGAAGTATGTTTTAATATGTATGAAAAACGTGACATTCATTTGAATACCAAACCCCTGAAGCGACTGCTCTATGGTAAAGACCGCTTCCACAAGAAGTCCGTTTTAAGTGTCTGGAATATACAACACGGTCATTAGTCGATTGTTCCATGATACAGGATAACTGCCGTACATGAAAGTCGTAATTTTTAAACCTAACGAACAAAGACATATATTTAAGCTGCTTGTTTTAATGCCATTAATACGTCTATTTAAAGAGATTGTGTGTGTGTGGGGGGGGGGGGGGGGGTCAAAAAAAAAA
>JARFOD010043392.1:0-10175 GCA_031763545.1 Mopalia muscosa | reverse complement strand
GACCAATCAAGTGCGTTACATTTTTCACCATTTTAAAACAATTTTTATCAATAAAATTTAATATCACAAACAAAACTACATTTCAACTATTGGTAACATATTTTTAAAATATGTTCTGTCAGATGAAAGTAAGTTTTTATTAATGCTTGTGGACATTTAAGACCAGAGAAGCTAATATTTAATCATTCTGACTTTTGAAGACAAGGAAAGGTCGATGCATTATTTTTCATATGGGTGAAATAAGTCATTCTTAGTCTGAAATATGAATATTTGATTTGTTTGTTTGATTGGGGTTTAACGCCGTGCTCAAGGGTATTTCACTTATATGACGACGTGCCAGCCCAATGGGTGAAGGAAACCACCCTCGACACGACAAACAAAGACAGGACGGGACAAATACAGGACGACAACAACATGACGTTATACAGACACCACAAACAGATCGGCTTCCTGTTCCCCTTTAGCTCTGAGACCGCCAAGGCAACAATTGAATTTCAGTGCGGGTGGAAATCAATTTTAAAAAATGCAAAATATTATGCAAAATATAAAATATTTCAATCGATCTATTGAAAATTACCAAATATTACATGGTCTATACAGAGTTTGAGCGCTTCTATTCGGGTAATTGCCCTATGTACAGTGGATTTTGAAGTAGGGCTATAGGCCTATCGTGAATTTAGTAGACTTACAGGCCTTTTACAGGTTTAATATCGCAATCGAGTAATTTATGTATCCTATTATTAGGTAAACATGCCTAAAAGTTGGAAGTTACAGAACCGTTTGCTAAAATTTCAGTCTACATGCAGTACTTATTGGCCACAGCAATAATTGAACGCATAGCCAGTAATAATTTTTTTTTTTTTTAATTACAGTTATGTTTACTCTCTAACTGTGTATCTCACGATAAGGGTACACTATTTGATAGACTATTAAAGGTACAGAACTTTGCATCTATAAATGATCCAGCTTAGATGCGAATACCCATCCTGATAAATGTAATATGTAGGCTAGTCGAGGTCCTTGGGTTAATGACCAAGTGGTCTAGAAACGTGACGGCTTAAATCGATGGACTTTGGCATGTACGTATATTCAAGCTAGCTTCAGGATAACTATACTCACCCAAACTTTTGAATTACTTTACAACCATCATTTTCATCTAAATATGTATTTAAAGTTTGGTGATCAATTCAAATCAAGGTCAGAAATATCTCTTCATGCGGTGTTAGTTGTTGGAGCTCTCCTGTGTTTGGAGGAAGTATTGAATGATCAACAGCATGTCATGAAAGTTGTTGACATGTGAAACTTTCGTTGCAATAGATGTCGTCAGATGAATAGTCTAAGAAAATTGTTTGGTACCAATTGGTGCAAAATAATAGTAACACAGAAATTCAAACAGTGTTCATTTATTCACATTGGTGCCATTCGTTTAAAGCGAAACGATTTACAACATCTCCTTGCAAGTATGCCAAAGCTAGAACAGTCGAAAGACACTTTACGCCATGTGAAGTATCGGAGGAAAAGAGAGGAGGCTGGTGTTAAAATGCCGGCACCCTCCCGAATTGATGTCCAGGTCATCGGCAGTGGAGCTCGAGGTACACCAAAATCTGTAGTCGTCTCTACAGATTACTCCAGGTATGAAGTCGATAGTTGTCAATTAAGAATAGACTGCATTTTATTTTATTTTTTCATTTTCATTAGTTATTCAATCATTCACTGGAGTATGAAAGTAAAATCCTAGGTTCAGGCTATAGCCTAGTGCTGTATGAATCCTAGCATTTTGAGGATACATTCAGATGGAGAATCAGTAGCCTTGGCCACTGATCCTCATTCAATGTATGCAGTATGTTCTTATGTTTAAGAACTTATAAATCCTTCCATGCAGCTGCAATGTCCAACCCTTCTCATGTAAGATAAATAGACTTGAGTAGGAAATTAATAGACATCAAACAAACAAACCATAATTTTTATATCTTGTTACCTTAAGATGAAGCATTTAAAGACCATGGATAACCTGGGATTAGGCCCTAGTAGGCCTATATATGGATAAGAAACGTAGCTTACTTCAAATCAGCAATGTGTTAATGTTTTACTAAGCCAACATGTTTCTACGGCAGCCACACATTGTCCCAGGCATTCTATTGAAGAACAGAGATTACACAATTAATGGAGAAACTCGGAAAAATAAGTAGTCCATTCTCTCATGAAATACAAATGAAGGTCGCTGAATTTAAGTATGAATCTGTTGTGAAAGTAACCAGGTTTTGTTGTAAACGTTAAGGCTTTGAACCCACACAGTGATCATGCTTATTGGAAATGGGTATCTTTTGAATAGATATTATTTTAACTAGTCTTTGTTATGAAATGACATAAAATGATACGGTTTCCTACAAAAAATAGCCTTAAGAGTATGTGATTTAATTTTATGCAAAACCTGCCAGCCAAGTAACATATTCACCGATTGCTTGTTTGTAATCCCTCTATTTACTGATCCCAGGGATAACCTATACAAAGTTAGTAAATGATATATATTAGCTGGGTGTAAGGGTAATATTATAGATAGTTGACTTTTTGCACTGAAACTATTATGATACATCAATAGTTGTATTGTGACCCCGTTAACAAGTACCTGTGAGGTAGCTTATGGCATTATAATTTCTCAAAATAAAGATGACAAAGTAGCAGGTTAGTTGACTAAATTTTGGACTGCTTTTGGCAATTTGCAGGCCTCCATTTCAAGCCCTGAGGTTAGTTTATGTTGCGTTTGATCAGATATGTTTTCATATTCATTTCAGGTACTTGTTCAACTGTGGAGAAGGAACTCAGAGGGTTTCGCAGGAACATAAGTGAGTAAACAAATCTGTGGACACTGACACATGAACAAAAAGACCACTGTATCCTGAAGTGTGTTAAACAATATTAACACATTATTTTATTAGTAAGATATGTAGTATAGCTAAATCATTAGGCTTATTTTTTATTACTTAGGGCAGTGTCCACTATCCAGAGCCATTTTAGCTAGGGACAATGTATGGGCTAAACCTATTTCAACCTCAAAATAATGTCAATATATTACTATTTTCATAAATTCCTGTTAAAATCAAGCTTAAAGCGGATTCAGAACTCTGATGATCATTGATGGTCTGAAGAATTTGGGATAGGACCCTAGGAATTTTTTTTTAGAAACTGCCCTGTTACTGTTAAGTTGTTTTGTGTCCACAATTTTTTACCTGTTTTATTTTATATTGTCTAGATGTGTAAACTATAAACTCTATGTGAAAACAATGTGTGTGACATAAAAACTCATATTAAATAGAGAATTTGTGGAAACATTACACAAATATTATATACCACTGTGAAAAATTGGATATATTTGTAGGATGAAGTTAGCCAAGTTAGAGAATGTGTTTATAACATATAAATCCTGGGAAAACATGGGTGGTCTGTTAGGTAAGTATCTTCTATGTTTGACCAATTTTCATGAAAATGCCTCTTGGAAATTTGTGTATTATAAAAGCATACAGCATATTTCAAGGCTTGTAGACCATCAAGTATATGAGCAAGTCACATAGTGTGGCTCCTGCAATCACAGGGGTGGTTTTTACGAGTTTTTCTCTCAGTTTTCCATCGTAATAAGGCTAGGTGAAGTGGACAATCAGTTGTTATATAAGTGAAATACCCTTGAGTACAATTTACCCCAATCAAACAAACAAATCAAAGCTTGTAAACTTTAGCACCTAAAAAAAGCTTGCAAATGATATCTTTGTATGTTCTCATTGAGCTAAGCTATTAATAACTTAAATTCTGTTTCATTTGATAACGGGTAACCCAACAGAATTGAGATGTGTAAAAAGAGTTTTGATGATAGTTAAGAAGTTTTAGAACCCTCAGTGCTCTTGATAAATAATCTTAGTATTTGGTTATTAACATTATCTCTGTCATTTTTTTAATTATTACCAGGAATGGCTTTAACATTAGAGAGTATCAGAGTGCCTCAGATTACATTACATGGTCCTGATGGAATTGTAAGTGACTTCTACTAATATTATGCTTCTTGTTAAATGCTGTTAATAATAAACAGGTTGTTTTTGTGGTAATTTTATTGAACACATATCACCAATGGTATAATTGTAAAAAAAAAAAACTAAAAAAAAAACCATTTACCTTTAATTTTACCTTTAATTTTATATCTGTTTTAATATGTTTTGTTATTTGTTTCTTTGAGTTCCAGTTGTTTTGAAAATTGTTTTCTCTTTTTGATAGGAAAGGGTAGTTCAGATGGCAAAATCGTTCAACTCACAACATTCAACTATAAAGCTAGGTAAGCGCTCTGAGTGCTGTTGGAGTGCTAAGGGTAATATGAAGCTGATCCATTGGAATGTCTTTGAAATAGGATTAAAACGGCGTAAATCCACCATGCTGCCCTGGTGGTGTAAGGGGCAACAGGAATCTGATCTGATTGTGATGCTTTTGTATAAAGTATAGTGTTTGTCCTGTGTAATATTACCAGTGATGGTGGTTATTAGTCATGAATGATGAGAGATATTTCTTTAAGCATAACCCAACTAATCAAACAATAACTCTTAAGGTAACCCTATTTATTATCAGATTTGTCTTTTTAGGACTTTTATATGTTTTCACCTGATCTTATTAATACTGTTTACATCTATTTAATACATGTACATTATAATAAGAAATGTGTGTATATTTAAAAATTAATTACAGAATCTTACTAAATCTTTTACAGAGAAGAAAGAATTAAGTGATAGAAGGTTTGAAGATTCAGCAATAGCTATTGACTATGTGGTCCTGAGGAGAGACAAAGATACACCCAATTCCTCTGAACAAGAAACAAAGGGAGATAATCCTTCATACAGTAAAGAGGATGGTAACTTTGGTTAACTTTTTGAATACAGATAAGATAAGGTGTTAAGGTATCAAAACACAACACATACATTGTTTTGAAGGTTTATTGCTGTACTTCTAAATGAAAGCTTCCCTTTTTTATACTGCTGAAGAAATGTCAAACGTTTTTTTCACCAGCAGTTGTAGTTTCAGAGGAGGGTGTGAACTGTGCCATATTTTGCAATATACTGAATAACCACGATTGACGGCATACATAGCTACCTTGTTAACTAAATACATTTACACTGTTTAAAAAAGATTACACTCATTTTTTGATGCGCTCGCTCCAAATGGTTGGCAGTCAACTTACACCTGTCCACCCCATATCATGAACAGGCTCATACGCCTATTGAGTGTCGGCTCATTTGGAATTACAGCTTTAGCTAACCCCTGTGTTATATCATGTGATTTACACTGTAACTTATATTTAATTTTAGATGCGACCCCCATGAAGAGAGCCAGACTTGACCCGGAGCTACTCAGCCAGGATTATTCTGTGGCTTATATCTGTCAGGTAGGTACAAAATTTCCTACAATAAGGACAGGATTATTCTGTGGCTTATATCTGTCAGGTAGGTACAAAATTTCCTACAGTAAGGCCAGGATTATTTCACGGCTTATTTCTGTCTGGTATGTGCCTTTTCCATTCATTGGGGTTGGAATATTCTACTGTTTGAGATTCGGATATTGTTGACTGGTTTGATAAGAATAACTCTTGGTGTTTCACCAGATCATAAGACAGCCAGATTACTAACATATAGCACCAGTTCATACACATTACAACTAGTTAAACGATCAAGTTGAATACAGGTAAGACTATGGTTTACTATGTATAAATGGATCAATTAAATGCACATAAATTGTAATATTTGGCTCATCCCTTTTTTCTTCATTTTAAAATATGCTTTCAAGTCTTTTTTATTTTACTGCACGTTTAAATGATTCCTGTTGTAGCCCCATCCTCCTCTTAGGAAGCTGTTAATTGAAAAATGTGTGGAGTTGGGTGTGCCAAGGTGAGTCTGAAAATGTTTCACGTAAACGATTAATTTTTATATCTTTTTGAAGCACAAAGGTTTAGTACTAAATAGGTCCTAGAAAACTCTTGGAATTTCATTGTTAACAATTCTTTCTCTCCTCCTAAATAATCAATAATTTGCTCACATTTAATTTTGTAAAATATTTTATACCACCATCGGTGAAAAAAATTAATTGTTTGGGAGTCCCTTCAAAAACCATGAAAATGATTAATCTTAGACATTGAGTAAAGTTAATCCATTCCGTTTTTCTCTAGACTAGTCTTGTGTAAAAAAATAATATATATATTTTCCAGTCCTTTGTCAGCATGATGAACTCCAGTTTCTTTGTAAGGATGTTTTTCTCTGAAGAAATTTAGTAGTCCAAATGAGTGACATTTAAACTCAATACATGTACCATTTTTATGAGAAAAGGATAAGGCATTTTAGCCATATAAACTTTTGTGTGATATTTATATTGGTGATAAATGATGTTCTGAATATTGTCAAACTACATTTGTTTATGAAATACCATGAATTTAAACATGTTATGTTGTTGTTGCAGTGGTCCTTTATGTGGTAAATTAAAAGAGGGAGAATCTATAACTCTAGACAATGGAAAAGTAGTAAGTCCTGTGACGTAATGTTATATATTAATAATATTAAGAAATCTATTTTGATGACAAATTTGAAAATGAGCTCATGTTCATTTTTATATATTTTAAACTTCATTTCCGATCTTTCGTCATCTACTTTCTGCTATATGTAACAAAGAATTTGGGTTTGAACTAGAAACTCATTTTTTTAACAATTTTAAATATTAAAATATGTTATATTTTTTTTGCATCATTTACAAAGTGAAGTTTGCAGCAATTTCTATGAAAATGTTTGGCCGAGATTTATGAGGACAGTTTTCGTTTTGTACAATTTTATTTTATTTTTTTTAAACTGCAGATAACACCAGAAGATGTGTTAAGTAGTCCAGAAATTAGTCGCCCAATTATAGGTATAGTAGATGAGTATTGAGATATGGATTTTGTGAGGTCATTAGATAAAACATATTAATAAAAACAAGAGAACTTGATGAATTCTTAAATCTATTATAATATGTATTATTTGGAAAAATGCCGATGTAAAGCTGTGTTGTTTCACAAATAATTGAACAAATAAAGTAGGAAAACTAAACTTCATTCATTCTGATGTTCTAAGTTCTTAAAATAATAATTGTCTTCTAAATGATTAGACAAGCTCCGTATTTTTGTTAAAAAATGTATATGATTGTCTTTAAGTTTAAGGTGACTTTAAGGTTCATAACCATGGTCAGAGGTGTGCAATGGTTCTCCTACATAGGTGGGCAGGCTCACTGTCAGAATGATAATTGTGATGTGTAAATTATATAAAAGACTTGCATCAAACAAACAAACAAACAAACAAACAGAAAATATATAATTCCTAGTCATAAAAGTGATATTATCTGCTTCAAAGCCTTGAAATCTGCTTAAAAATAAACCCAAAACTAAATTCTGTCTCTGTGGTTTCTATACTGCCATGTCTCATTATTTTTTATTTCTGAACAGTATTGGAATGCCCTGGTGTCGAGTATATAAAGTCCCTAAAAGAGAGTGGAGAATTTCACCAGTACCAGAGTGGAGGGAGTAAAGCCAGTCCAGGTCTCATTGTACATATGACACCTGTCAGTGTCATGGAATTACCGGACTATAAAACATGGATGAATAGGTTTGAGGATATTATACTATTATGTTTCAGCTATTAATTACAAATATCTTTTCCAAAAGTTGATTGTTTTCTGTTCACACAAACTTGACATGTCTATCCTGCTTTGGGTAAACCATCAATTCACTCTTAAATGAGTCATACTGATTTGTAATGCCACACAAAGTAACCAAGTATGTAGTTATAGGATGTATTATTTTAAATTCTACTTGCTTATAGCCCTTGAATTAAATCTACATCGTTCTTATTATGTAAACAAAAATATAATAACAGAGTGAGACTTAAAAAGGAAATACAAAAGCTTTCAATTTGATGCAATTTCTTCTAGGTTAATAATTTGTGTAAAATATACTGTAAATCTGTTTATTCGTTGTTTTTTGTTGCTTAGTTTTGGTGCAGACACTGACCATCTGGTAGTGAACGAGAGAACATCCACTATTATGTTTGAGGGAGTGTACAGAATACAGGCCATGTTAAACTTATTAGATGACCGGATATTTCCTTTGTTACCACACCAAGTGGAGAAAGAGGTGGGCGAAAGGGCTTAAGATAAACAAACATTTTATAGTATATTTGTTAGATTTTAGAAACACTCTTCTCTTCAATCGCTTAATAATAAGCCTACTTCGATGTGCCGTTAACAGGATCAAGTGCATCTGTCGACCCTCCGATAATGAATGAGTCACAAGTTTTGGCTCCGGCAATCGCAGGGGTGGTTTTTATGAGGTTTTCCTCTCCGTTGTCCACTGTCATAAGGTTAGCTGCAGTGTGAAGTGGAGAATCCGTCGTTATATAAGTGAAATACCATTGAGTACGACGTCAAACCCCAATCAAACAAACATCTTTTCAATCGTTCTTCCCTTTAATTGACATTTTCTCTCATTAATATCAATGAAATTAATAAAGAGTTATTATAAATAACATGTGCAGTGTTGTTTAACTACATGTGTGCTAGATCTGTCGTAATATATTAAATGTTTTTTAAACGTAAATTACACTACAAGTATTTTGTATGTAATGTAGTTGGGCATGATATAAGATGCAATCTCCTTTTACACTATTTTGAATGATTTTTCACTAAGTTACCATATCATGTTTTATGTTAATTTTATTTTTTAGAATTTACCAGGCACAGTTGATCGAGTGACTTTAGCAAAGACAAACCTTGTCTACCATTACAGGCCACGGAAAGGATTTGACAGGTATGGGTTTGAGGTAGTTGCATTTTAACTTCACTACCTGGATATGTTTATGGTAAACCAGTGCCTTTACTGGGATATAATTATTTCTTACCATATATATATTATTTATGAAAGTAAAAATCCTTGTACACAAATTGCTGCTTTAATTTTGTTGGGTACACTGCCGTGGCTCTTAATACTCCTTCTTCCATTTACATTTTACAGGATTGAGTTCGTCTGTCGGCAATCAGATATCAGTCACACGATTTGGCTCCTGAAATAAGTGAAATACCCTTTACCTTTACCTTAAACCACAAAAAATCTTAACAAAAAAAACGAACTTAACAAACAATTTAAGTGTTACGGCAGTTAGATAGTTAACTAAGTTTAAGCACTTAAGTGTCGTTAGAATTTATTTTTCTAAAAACACGGGTTTATAATAAAACATGAGCTCTCAGCCAAGGCAGAACAATGATGTTCCATCAGAGCTTTTTGTATAAAACTTATATTATTACTTTCAGTGAGCAATGTGTAAAGATAGATACTGAGGCCTTTGTTGACACAGCCAAAGAACTAGATAATGTTACAGATGAATTAGACAAGTTGTCTAAAATAAGAGATGAAAGGAATCTGGATAACGAAAGCCTTGGTATGTGTTTATAGTATTGTGCACAGTCCGTCCTATGTCAATCACTGTTGAATATTATGACTGTGCTGTGGGAGTTAATTCTTAAACTTTTTTCCTCTAAACATTATCAAATTTAATTCTCTATTAGATGATGTTACACCATATTGAAGGTCTATCCCTAATCTTTTATTAGCAAGTAAAGTGTTTTATACAAATGCCTTCTTTAAAAATGATTGTTCCTCCATAACTGGTAGCATAAATTTACTTTATTTATATTGCCCTAAGCCAGTTTCTGTTCAGTTATATGGATTATTATATAAGTTGTTCCCAAATACATGTACTTTGGTGGACCTGATTTTGTTGTATACCATGTATTTGGTGTTTCCAGGTGCGACGGGTGATTACCCTGAGGTGATTTTCCTCGGGACAGGGTCCTCAATACCTTCAAAAGTTAGAAATGTCACCTGTATTCTTCTACAACCCCAGTAAGTCTATTTTTGTACCTCTAATGTTGTTGATATTTACTGCCACAAGGCAGATTAATGTTTGTTTGGTGACTGAATCATAGACACATCACCAGCAGTAAATGAAGGCTACCCAGACCACTCGGCCACCCGATCTTCTGGCCGAGTGGTCTAGGTAGCCTGCATTTACTGCTGACGATTCGGTGCCTAACTCTGAGGGTCGTGGGTTCGATTCCCGGACGGGTTTCAACCT
>JARFOD010043381.1:0-10175 GCA_031763545.1 Mopalia muscosa | reverse complement strand
ATTTTTATGGATGTCAAACTTCTTTAATATTTCTCACGACGTTTCAACACAGTTACTAGTGTCTTTATCAAGTGTATTTTGACAAGGTTTACTCGCTATATATTTCATTGTTATCTTTTCAATGTTTTTAGTTTGGTTAAAAATATTAAAAAATAAAAAAAGTTAAGATAATTTATATAAGAGTCACAGTTTTCAGGTATAATTAATATATGGCGAAAAGCTTGCTTAATTGGACGACTGTAAATTGCTGTAACTTTTTTATTTCTCAACTAATTTTCAAAATCTTGGTATCATTTTGTTTCTATTTTCTAGCTCTATCTAGTTAACCTTAATTTTAAGCTTTTTAACAATTTTTTTTTGTTGTTGTCACATCTGGGAGGTTATCTCAAAACTTCACTGGAGGCTAAATCAGGCGCTAGTTAGCCATACTTGCAGGCTTCTTGGCTGTTAACAGTAACAAGTTATCCACCAGAAAATTTTACTTGTCATTTCATATCAGATATATCGTTTCTTTTATTCATCAGTTTAATGTGAAATTATTAGCATACACTAGGTAATCTCGTCTCTAAGCCTGACCTCGAATGACCCCAAAGCACCCACCCCTCTTAGCTGTGATTACCTCTCTTAAAACATTCTACATCTGGGTTTCCAACCATTGACTGTGCACTCGGGAAAGTTTGAGAGAAAGTTAAGAGAATGGCTTTTGCAAAAATTATTGATTTGGCCAACTACCTAAATCGTTACAAGTATGATTGTATCGCCATCGGACTGCTTGCGTCAGACAACGGACCTGACCTCTGACAGGTACTTGGATGAAGGCTGGACTTAGCCGACTAGTCTAGCGTTGTAGTCAGAATATGTCTGATCAAGTACAAAAAACTCGTAGAACAGTTCTTACTTACGTTTGTACCGGAATGGCTTGTCTTAAGGTCAAAGAACGAGTGATTTTGTACAAACTACGCGCTGTTCGTGCGCACATGCAGTTCACCGCCGCCATCTTAACTCCTCAAAAAGTGCTTTATCCCAAACACCGACGCTCGAGGTCCTTATTATGGAGCATTATGAAATAATACTGAACATTGCTCTTTTAATATATTATTTTGTTTATGCTCTCAAAACACGCACTACATCTTTCCTTTTTAATTAATATGATGCGACTTGAAAATAAAAACAATCGATTTTGATAATAATCGATGTCAAGTCCAACAAAAGAATTTAAAACAAGGCTTAAAAGTTACACGTAACGTTAAAATACTTTTACAAATTATCTCCCCTATTGCCATTAAAGTCACATGATCCAGAAATGGCGCATGACAAGAGATTATTGCCTTGAGTGATTCATGTCAGAGATGGGTGGTTTGTCTAAGATTCTGAACAATTTTTTTTTACGATGTCTGAAAAATGAAGAAAGAAACAGGAAGGGCTAGACATTCACGCCCTAACTATATATTTGTGACAAGTAAGTACTTCAGTTGCTGGATATAGGCTTTTAGCCATATCAAATGTAGCAAAACGTCAGTTCAGCACTTCCACTTGATCAACTATGCCTACATCAACGTATCGTCTAGTGGCGTCAATGGATCCTAACGCTTAGTCCTGGAATAATTGACCATTTTTTAAATCCGTGTAGTCTAACAGCGCTGACAATAGCGCTGTAAAATTACACGGATTGTAAAAATTGTCAGTTATCTGGATCGGGACTATCTTACGCTCTAGGCCTAGGCCCTATAGTATAGCCAATGGTCAATATATCAGGTTCATTTAGGCCAATAAGCAGAACGATATTCTCACCATGACAATGTTATACAGGGTGTATCTTGACCCATTAATTTTTAATCACAACAAAAAAAAACAACTTTACATTTGAAGGTGTTTTGTTATTGTTGGCATGTAGACTAGGCCTACAGTTGGAGAAATTGGTAGTTCTTAATATTATCTAAGTTTCACAATTTTCTTGTTGGTGTTTATCAGTCTGATAACTGACATATAACTGACAACTAGAAATGGGAAGGCAAAAGGTTCACTATTTATATATAGAGAAATTGAAAGTCGGATAGCTAAAAAGTTTTTTTTGTTGTAATTTAACTTTTGGAACTTGCTGGGTAGGCAACTAGCTATTGTGATTTCCATTAATATTCTGAAATTTCTGATACATGTTAAACCTGAAATTGCCTTTTACCCTTGTTAATATTGCAGATGTTACAAGTGTCTGTTTACAGTACGCAAACAATGGATTTGTTTGCCTTATTTAAAGATACAGTATTTTGTCAGATTGTATGGGGATACTAGTATTTAATGTGAATTAAGAAGAAAGTCTTCTAAATTAATACCTTCAGCTCTACATTGAAAACTAATGCAGAATGATGATACATGACTTTGAGCATTTAAATCCTGTATCTACTCTATTATTCAATTGACTTGAGATAGTAATTTAGATTTGATTTTTTAAAGAAGGAAGAAACCATTGATACTGTTACTGTTGTAGGAAATGTTTCTAGTGTGAAGGCTCAGCCAGTGTCATACATGTAAATTAAGTGGAATAAAGCGGAAATGTTTTTGTTTTTCACCTAAAAAAAAATTCAATTCAAATCAAACCGGTCTATTGGTATAAGAAGTGGAGAACCTGTGATGTGAATGTGGAGTAAGCTTATAAGTTCAGGGGGTTTTATAGACACTTTTTCATCGGGAATACCCAGATGAAAAATCATGGCAAATTGAGTTTTTCTTAAATTTGATATTCAGTTTTGTTAGAAAAAATTGAGTTTTGGCTTCTTTTGGCTTCTGGTGAGCTATAAAATTACAGTGGATGACACACAGATTTCCTCACTTCATCCAGTGTCCTATCCACCAAAATGTTGGTTTTATTTAATTGATGATGAAAAGATAGTTAAATTGAGTATTAAAGCATTTTGTACGCCAAAGAAAAATATTGAGTTTTAGGCAATGTCAAATTGATTTAGATGAAACTTTTTTGTCTATAAAAACCCCGGAAGTTGTGTGTCTCGATTATACTGTCTGGTAGATACTATTATACAAGTAGTTACATGTAAGTACATGTATGTGAAGTTGTTAACTTTTCACTGTTTTGGTTTAGGATGGTATGTGTGATAATTCTGAATAGCTGTTCTAATCTGATAAGATACTATTGCTGCTTTTTATTTCAGTATTATTTCAGGTTGTTCATGTTGGTTTGGCTGGAGCAAATCTTTCTCTCATAGATGACTTCTTGCCTATTTTAAATTGCACAGACGTTTTCCCTGTATGCTTTCCTTGCCAGAAGGGACAGTTTGCCAATAATAGTGAGTCATTTCGGCTGTTTCTTTTGTATGATTTGTTTAACATCTTTGGTCCTTTGCCTTATAAATTCAAGAGCTTACAAGATATAAATTTTCGCACAATAATATTAATAGAGAAATTTATGATCAGGGATATGATGGATGTACAGAGTCTACACTGTACAATGGTTCTGCATCAGATTTGCATGCAGATCCATATGATTACACTTTACTTATTTGAACCACTGGTGTAATTCACATATATATGCATTACCTTCTCTCGAGATGTCTGTAGGTTACCCATAACACAACTCGTGATTAAGGTTTATTAAGAAACTTGTCTCTGGGAGTTATCTAGAACTAAAATGATTCTTCGATTTTAATTGATCTACATCCCTGTGCCAGTGTGATTGCTTTTAGAAATATATGAAATCCTAATCTAATCAATTCTGTATTAAGAAACCATTTAAGACACCCCGTTACAATCAAATGTAAAAAGTAATTGAAATGTTAGATCAGATCTCCTATAAATGTACAGTGGTGTAGGACAGATATCTAGGTACAAAGTTGCAAACTTTACTATACTCTTTGATACTTACTAACTTAAAGTACATATTAAACCCCAAACAAACAGACAATTCTTTATTACTTCAGAGTACCTACATGTACAAGCTGTCTACAGTGTATATATATGTGATCACATATCCTAATCAGGGGTGATGCATGCATCTAATCTAACTGATGCAATCAGAGTATTGAGATAGTACCATACACTTTTGTGATACTATACTGATATATAAAATAAATATTGTGATATTATTGCAACAGTGTTATGTATGACTATCACTGACAAGATTAATCTATGTTCTAGCTCTGTCTGACTGCGCATGCTGTGACCAGCAGCCTGGCTATTGTAGAGAATCCTTTATCTGTGATAAGTGTAGTCCAGGCAGCTTTCAAAACACCACAAGAGCCAGTGCCTGTCAGCCCTGTGAAGAGGGAACACATGCTAAGTAAGTATGGGTCTGCCTTTATCTATTGTTAAAGGGGCTGCTAGATGTACTATAATTACATCAGTCCATTAATTAAGCTTCAAAGACTCAGAAAATGCTAAAAAGCATTTGGTACGAAGTCAAACCCCAATGAATGAATGAATGAATCAATCAATCAACTAATCAATATATCAACCAATCAACCGTCCATTAATAAATCAATCAATTCATCAACCAATCAATCATCAATCAATCGATTAATCAATCAATCAATCAACTTGACCATTAATCACTTCATCAATCAATCAATCAAAAATCACGATATGATCAATCAAGTAAGTTAACCCATGAACCAGTCAAACAATCAATCAATCAATCAATCCAATCAACCCACCCATCCATTAATCAATCAATCAATTAAAAAAAAATTTCTTTTTAAATTTCCAGTACTTCAGGGGAGACGATTTGCTTAGATTGTGATCCGGGAACCTTCTCCAATGTGACTGGTTCCATTGACTGTGATAAATGCCCCAAAGGTAGGCCCCAGATTATTAACAAACATTATTTTGTTTGTAAAACTCTTAGTTCAGGAAAATGAGATAGAAAATGGGGATCAGACATCAGTATACTTCTGTTTGAGATGCCTTGGTATAATACCCTGTGATTGTCCTGTATTTGTCCTGACGTGTCTTTATGTGTAGCCAGTAGTGTTGAGTGTCAGGGTGCTTTCCTACATCCATTAGGCTGGCATACCATCACATAAAAGAAATAACCCTTATTACAACGTAAAAACCCCAATCAAACAAACAAACAAATTCACAAACACTGGTAGCATGCCAATATCTATGATTTAATAACCATTGTTGGGTCACATGAGGTGATATATTAAATGTTATACATATTGTTCTTAAAGCTTCCTTGTTTATGAGTGGGAAAGTTTCCTCTGGTGTCCTCCAACAGTACTAATAAATTTTATTGAGCAGGGCTATTTTATAGCATTCCTCAATTGTTTCAATCTTTGTCTTAATTTGCATTTAACTACTGATTTTGACAAATTTTGTCGTCCGATTTTCAATGAAGATTGTGTTTTAAAGCAGTTTTGCTTTATTTGTCACAAAGGGACATATGTGTATTCAAAATCCAGGGGGAACTGGGAATGTTAAGTTTTCTCACAACATTTTAGAGGATCAATTTTAAGGTTTAGTCAGGCAATATAACAACACAGGCCTGGATCATAGTATATGCTATTTTTTTCTATTTTTGCAAAGTTAACAATGTTTTAAGTTCGTAAATGGTATATCATCTTTTGTTATGTTTCAAATTGAATGGAGTTTGGATTAATATAACAGATTCATATTTGATCTTTAATATCTATTACATTGGATTATTGCAGGAACCCATGCTGGATCCCCAAGGGCATTAACTTGTGAAGAGTGCATAGCGGGGCTGTATCAAGATGAAGAGGGTCAGGCCGAATGTAAACAATGTGATAAGGGGAAATATCAAAATATAACTGGACAGACTGAATGTCTGAAGTGTGACATGGGGACATACTGCAAGTAAGAAGAGTCTCATTGTTGGCAGGGAGCTTCCTGTTGCCTTGCTGCTCACAGAGCTACTGTAAGAGGCAAACTTAGGCCCGTCTGCTGGTGGTGTTTTCTTTGATTGTCCTATTTTTATCCTTTATTGTTTTTTTTGTTGCCAGTGGTGTCAAGGGTGGTGTCCTTCACCCATTATACTGGCATGCCTCATGTGAGTGAAATAACCAAATACTTAGGGGACTACAACCCAATCAAACAAACAAACAAACAATCAAACACATTAGTAAATCCACTAATGATAGCCTCATGATTGAGTTGTCTTTTTTGTTTTTTTTTACATAATCTTGCCTGAGTTGTCTTTCATATAAAAATTAATAAGCTAAGAAATATGTTGACTTTCTATAGTCTTGTTGTACTCAGTTTTATTTATCTTACAATTACATTCCGTTCTTTAAACTGTTTCAGTGTTACAGGATGTAGCAGTTGTCCCCCTTGTCCCACTGGTAAGTTATAGAAGAAAATGTGGTGTGCCTACTGTGCAAGAAATAAACTTAAGCATGTAACTTGTAACACCCGAAATCATGAAATCCTTAAACCGAGTACACTCTCAGATGTGTGAGATAACCTTCAGTATGATATTAAACCACATGCAAACAAATCAAATGTTCACATATCTCTATCCATGGTTTGCCCTCTGGCTAAGGGCAGTTTGTTTGGAGAGTAGCAATGCTGTCTTTAATTTATTGGACTGGCGGAAAATTGACTTTCCAGCATCATGTTAACACTTCATATCTTGGTTGTGCTAGTATCAATTGATGTTGGAATACACAGCCGTCATATAAGCGACATACCCTTAAGCACAGCTAAAACGCCATGCAATCAATCCATCAATGGTTCAGTGGTAGGTGTATCTGACTACTGATCCTCCTTTGATATACTTTTCACAGGATCGTGTCACGTGAGGCAATCTGCCAGAATTGTTTTTACGATATCGCCTAACACATTTCCACAGTATTTAAGTTGGGCAGCTTTGTGGTCATTCAAGTGAAATAGCCTTGAGTATGACCTTAAACTCTCTTGAAACAAACACATGTCTCAGTGTTTGTTGTAAACCGTGTTACATACTCTGAACTCAAGCCTCTTTCAATTTACAAACTTTTTTATGATTGGAAATTCATTTAAACTTACATGTATGTAGCATTTGATGGGTGCTTAACTTCACAGAAAATTACTTGATGGTTTAAAATGTAAACAAATTCTTTTTCCAGGCTTTTTCAATAACCGAACAGGCCAGGCAAAGTGCAATGGTTGTGATTATGGTCATTTTCAACCAGATACTGGCCAGTCCAAATGTTTACCATGTGATGTGGGTACATACTGCAAGTGAGTTCATCTAACATTTGATTTATGATTTTCTGTAAAAAGTTGGCTACTTTGGCTTGAGAGGCCCTTAGCTTAGTCTGACTGGTTGCTGGTAGCTTGGATTGTGATGTGGACAATCAGTTGTCATATAATTGAAATTCCCTTGAGTAGGACATTAAACAAACAAATCAATCATGGGAGGTATTTTCACGAGGTTTTTAGTGAAAGTTCTGGGCAGCACCTTAAACATAAAACGTTTGGTCACTCAGCAGTACATCATTTAAATGAACTCCCTTTATTGGGTCTCGCAGAATTAATATCATCCATTGAACCTTGGTATACGATGGCTGACTGGCTCCCTTATTGTACAATTGTACACTAGGTGGTACTTCAGATTGGGTTTTTTTTCTGTATTTTATTAAAGTACTAGAGAGGTAAAATCATCATAAAACTTAAAATACAAAAATTATAAATGTATTGTTCCATAAATTGATTAGTATTCATACTTTTATTTTATTTTTTTTTTATTTCTGTCAAGTGTTAGTTTGTCTATCCATACATACTACATGTAACATTGTTTAGGACACATTTCTACTTTGTCACAATAATTGTCTTTTTAAGTACTGAACTTAGGTGGCTTAAAGAGAAAAGAATGTGGTTTTTTTTCAGTGTGACAGGGTGTGCAGTTTGTCCCAAATGCCCCAAGGGTAACTACACTGATTTCAAAGGGCAGAGGATCTGTCAAGGGTGTCCATTAGGTTTGTTAAACTTACATTATTTTAATCTTTGATAGTTTAATACTTTATATTTGTTTATCTCAAGTGAAATATTATCAAAATTTTTTTTTTCAACGGTCTGTTGTGCCAATCACAGATTTGATCCCATAGTCAACCTATCTCCTTATGTATTTATTTGAAATATATATATATATATGGGAGTATATATCGCACATTTTCTATTTTCTGTACCATGAACATGGTAATTGGGTGTCTATAGGTGACCCGTAACTACACAAGATCAGTTTTATCAGTAGATATATTCTCAATAATTCCATTTTCATCATATTTTATTGAATGAGATGTTTGATCTCATCCCTGGATCAAGTCCACCTGTGGACCATCAGGTATATGAGTGAGTCACACAATGTGGCTCTGGTAATTGTGGGGGATGTTTCCGCAAGGTTTCCTCTCAGTTTTCCACCATAATCTGAACAGTGTAAAGTAGACAATTGGTCATCATGTAATACCCATGAGTACAATGTTAAACCCAAATAAACAAATGATTATTATTTAAAGAATGATAAATTATCTTTCAGATAATTTTTAGAAGTGTATTTTTAGCGCAACTGAGCAGCTCTATAACTCAATCTGTCTGTGGGTCCGTCGGTCCAACTTTCCCTCATGATGACGTGAACAGAATAGAAGCCAAACCGCTTAACACAGAGAGTTCAAATGTTGAATGCAGCTTAATATTATGCTAAACTAAACCCCTATTGAAAAATGGGATAATTCCGAACAAATTTCAGGTTTCCATGGCAACAAATATGTCCGGATCTTTTCCTTTTTTTGACACGACCATGTGAACAGGATAGAAGCCAAACCACTTAAAAAGAGAGTTCAAATTTGGAATGCTACTTAATATGTTGCTAAACTACTTAAATATCACATTTTGAAATGCTTATTTACCTAACATTCTAAATAACCCCTGCCCAGTAAAGAAGAGCTTAATGTAGCAGCTATAGTGATTCTACACTTGTTTCCCTCTGCCCAGGTGAATATCAACCAGAAACTGGTCAGATCGAGTGTCTTCCTTGTCCACCTGGATTTGATACACAGTAAGTCTATGTAATATTAACTGTAAATAAATGTGTAACCATGGTTCAGCTAGTGGTACATTGGTGCCACCAGCGATGTCCACTCTTGTTGCTCTGCTAGTTGTACAATGGCCCCCATTGCACTGAATGTCCTGCCACCATCACTTTAGTGAATGTTACATTTGTCTTCTTAACTGCCTTCTCTGTCCACTGGCGTTGTTAGTTGTTCATCAGCCTCTACTGTTCTTAATACCTTTCCCTTATGGCTCAGTTAGTGATACATTGTTCTCTACTGCACTCAATGTCCTGCAACTCTGGCTCAGTGTATGTTTCATTTGTCTCCTGAACTACCCTTTGTGTCAACAACTATTGTTCAGTTAGTTGAACATTGCTTCCACTATGCTCAGCGGTAGATTGGTCTCCATCAGACTCAATGTCCAGCCACCATTGAACAGTAATTTTCTGAACCTATTGGGCACGCGTCCGTGGCTATCGAATGTGTGCGCTTACTAAACTGAAGCTGCTTTGATGTTCATTTTACTTGAAAGAGTTTACAACTTGTTTATATAAACTTCCATAATTTTAAATAAATTCTTTTTTATGTGGCTAAAAAAAGGTGAATTGTTTTTTTTAGATTCTGTTTAATATTGTACTGAGAAATTGATGTTTTTTCAGAGAGGTTGCAGCTTCAAAATGTACAGGATGTCAAATAGGATTTGAAAAACCCAAACCATCTGGTGTTTGCCAACCTTGTGGCCTTGGTAAGAAACAACCATCATTATTTATATCTCCTGCCCCCCTGGACAAACTGCAGTGAAATACCCCTGGGCATGGCTTAAACACCAATCAATCAAGTCAAATAGCCCCAAAACTCTTTGTGTTTACCTTATCAAGCTTATATAGCATACATACAGATCTAGTTTAATAGGTACTATGTAGTCATATGTATGGCTTAATCAACCCACATCAGCAGAAGGTTTATTGGGAGGGAGGGAGGGAGGGAGCTTGCTGTTGCTCTGGTGCTCTCGTAGCTAAGGGGCAACATGAAGCCAATCTGTTTGCCATGTTTTTGTTTTTTTGTTATGTACTATGATTGTCCTGATTTTGTCCTGACTTACAATAATTAAGGCCACGGCCATGGCTTAGTGGTAGTGATTGCACTTACTATTCATACATTGATGTACCGTTCACA
>JARFOD010043380.1:0-23542 GCA_031763545.1 Mopalia muscosa | reverse complement strand
GTTCAAACTAAGAAAGTGTTATCCCAAAATAACGAAAATACTGTTAAACTTCACTTTCTAAAAGACACAAAAATTGTTCATAATTTTAGCAGTTTGGTAATTGTTAATTTGGTACTACTGCATACGTTAAGAACTCATTTGCTCAGGAATAGCGTATGTGTGGGTGGAGGGAGGGGATCTGCAGGCTGTAAGGGAACCATTTTGACCACTGTCATATAGTTAAAGACAACACTGTTACTCTTGTAGTTGTATGCATAGGCATTAGATATTTACATGGGAAAATAAAATCTGTTAAATTATTTAACTGTAAATTCTTCTCCAATAACCAGGAAACTGATTGTATGCCAGTTGCATCAAGCTTGTTTATATAATGCCCTGTTTGACTTGGGCATACATTATGCACATTCTTTTTATCTCTTAAAGGTCAGTTTATTTACTAGGATTTATCACACACATGTAGTACATTGCGTGTCTGCTATCAATCCACACTGGATTACATGAACACTCCTTCAACACAGTATTTAATATTTATAAGAAAAATGAAAGCCTAATATTACATATCAATAACCCAGGGCTGAAGATTGAGTTATGGGTGGGAATAAAAGCTTTAACAGATACATGTAAGATAACATACTTGTTTTTAGAGGCTAAGTGCTTTATTGCCATAGAGGGAATACTTCTGATTGTTATCCGTTGACCAGGGATAGTTTTTACCATGGCTTTATTTACTATGGGCTTAAATGCATGTTACATGTACTGCATGTAAAATAAACTTGTTACGTTTAAAGTCTTTTAACTAATAATTTCATTTTTCTTTTAAAAAATGCTATTCATGCATTCCTATGTCCAGAAATCAAAAGTATGGTGTACATGTATGTTGCTCAAAATGGTCATTTTGCTTGAATAGCTTCACTTTTCACTAACTGGGTGTCCAATTTTTACAGTTCCCCAATCTTCCCCAAAGAGGCAATTTATCAATTCAGGGTGTCCAAAGTAGGGGTGGACAACCCTCTGCCTTAACCCTTGCAAACATGTAGGGAGTAATTTATTGGCGTTTATTAGTAATTTTAAAGGCATTTTTGAGTTAGAATTCAAGTTTCTTTCTTTTCAGAGCGTCAAATGGTTTTCTGTGTCTTGGAAGGGCGATACCTGTTGCCCTTAGATGGCCCTTTTGTTTGACAGACACATGTAATAAGTGAATATCTTTAAACAATCATCAACCAATCTATTAAACAAGAAAGGGGTTAACTTATATGTTTTCAGGAGTGTATATATTTCGTTGACAGATAAAACCACTTTCACAATTTTACCATTGCCTTGATATAAACTTACTAATTGTATACCACACTACCTGTTGAATTATTGAAATATTTAATTAAAAAAAATATGGTATGGCTATGCTGATGTTGCATGCTGCAGTTGTATTTTTATTTTTTTTCATTTATCAAACCAGAATATGGATTTCAGTTTATGTGCTCAATCAAACATTATAGTTATTTTCTTATTTAATAGAGAAAAATAAACGGATAAGGAATATCAGAGATAAGTTTAACCAAAAAGTAACTTACTAAATAGTGCTTATTGATTATTGCACAATTAGACCTGAACATCTGTCTTGGTTTTGTTATCACATGTGCTGCATGTATGTTGAGGGTTATGTGGAGACAGTTTGACTGGTGCTATCACAGCCACCATTAACCTATTAGAATGCTGGAGTGGAGATTATAAATCTTTGCCAGCAGAAATCATGTTGACTGGAAACTAAAGTAGGGTAGAAGGGGCATTGGAGTGGAAGAAATCATTTACTGATCAAAGCCAGGTTAATTCTCCCAGCTTGACCCCAGCCATTCTTGACTTTCTGGCCAGACCATGATAAGAATACAGGCCTCTCTTGGGTGCCAGGACAATGGAAATCTATAACCGGATCATTGTCCAGCCAAAAACTCCTCTCCTTGACCATTGCAATTGGTATTTAGCTGCTGTTAGGATCAACTGATCCTTTGTTGCATGACCAATGGAATTTGTGTTCACGCATTCATTGTCTAGCTGCTTAATGCTCATACTGCATTCCAAACAGTTTTTTTCAACAAACTTTATTGTAATTGGCAGTACAATAAAAGGCCTTCCATTGATCGATTAGCCTTTGATGTTTTTGATTAAAGTCTTATTAAAGGGAACTTAATCTTCATTAAGGATGAGCAATCAAAACAAGCAAATACATCTATTCTGTGCATGTAAACTAAAAAACTTTAGTTTTTTTTTTTAATGTTGAATTTTTTTTTAGTTTAAAAGAGCACAATTGAAATACTTTGAGATGTAAACTGCACTTTGAAACCTCCTATTTAATGTGTGCAGTAAATCCTGAGTGCATTTGGATGGAATGATAATTGTGATGGAAAAAATTCATCGGTCAGTTTGTAATGTTTTTATCACACATCAGAAATGTGTGTTTGGTGATTAGTTTAAATGGAAGCATGTGTTGGGTCCTAGGTTAACCTTCCCAAATGTCACACTGACCAATACCACAAGTTTGCCCAGATGGAATCCCAAAACTTGTCCCAAGATGTTTATGTTGGAATAACCCTGGGGATAGAGTATTTCCTTGTCTGACCCAAGCAGAAACCTGCAATGTGTGGCCCCATAGGCTATTATAGCTCTTCATAAAATGAGATTTGATGTCCACCATTAGACATCTGCCTGACCAAAAACAACCCCCCTGCTTTGATAAAGAAAAGTTTTAAATACCATCATCTGGGGGCATTTAGTCAGAACCATGCCCATCTTGTGGAAAATTTCACTCCATGTTCTAAGCTCAGTAAAGGCCAAGAGCATGGGCCTCAGATGCTATTAACATATATTGTACTAGCCTGACCAAAAAATGAAGATTGTTTACATAAATATGGTTGTCATATTTTACCATACATGAAGATGTAAATAAAGTAGTTAGATTTAAACAATAAACTAGCTTATTCCTGACACTAAATCTTCATTAGTTTTACGGTTGTACTGCACCTGAAAGCCCCCTGATGGGTGGAGCACCATTGGAAAGAAGGAAAATGCATAACTGTGTATGTCTCTACTCTAATTTCTAACTTTTATTTGGAACAGTAAACATCTTTTGAATGTCATTCATGGCTGATGTGGTCAATTCTGTGTGTCCATAGATAATTCATCTACCTTGATCTCAGATAGCCGGTCATTTAATATGATGAAGCCGTGTTAGTTTCACATTTTCATTCTCACAAGTATGCTCATATTCATGGGTATAAGCAGTATTGGTCTCACATCATGCTTTGTGATTGATAAACGTTAAAGACATTTTTTTGTCTTCATCATAGGAAACAAATTTTGGTTTGTGCCCGGTTACAAGAAGTAGCTGATCATGAATCTCTGTTATCTGTTCGCTGTTCTAGTCTGACAGACATTGTAAAAGTGTACAGATCTATCTAGTTATGGTGGGGGCAGTGATACAAGGTTTGTAATTTCACAGAATAAACTGATACCACTATTGTCATACGATCCTTGTCAGCAGCCATCATCTGATACCCCAGTATTCTTACATTGTTTTTATTATAGAGATATCACACATGTTATCTTTATCAGTGGTTTCCTAGGATATGCCCTTTAGTGAGACCTACATTCAGGTGGTGTAAAGAAACAGTTTGCTGAGATTAAAAGCTTACATGTATATTTTTGCAGGATATAAATCAATATACCAATAAACATACTCTGCATTTTGCTAAATATAAAATGACATGCATTTTGCAGTGTTGAAAATATACAGAGGCTGTATGTAATTTTAACTATATTCTAATTTTTAACCCTTTCTTGCATTCCGGTCACATATGTGGCCAAGTTTGAAATAGTATTACATTAGTGGTTGAAATTTGACAGTTCTGGAAAAAAAAAAATTGGTTTTCATGTAAGTAAGCCTTAACATGTAACCGTTAACATTATGAATCAAAGCATGCAAAGTTAAATACTTATCTTCACTAGTAAAAATCTTTCCATTTGAAATTAAATTTTTTTCTTTGAAATTGAATATTTTCTCATTAAAATAAATGGTTATTGACTAGTCCAGGATCGATTTGAACATTTTTTTTTGGTCTTTGGTCAGCTTTATAGCAGCATGTAGATTTGACTTCTATCAAATCCTAATGTAATCATAAATACTTGATTTTAATTTAATTATTAGCTATACACTCTGCTATGTTATATTTGACACAGATTGTGTTTTGTAAGCAATACAAAAGGGATTCTGAAACATTTCTCCTTGGTATCCCTGTATTTCAATATTATGGTAAGTTATACCGAGTAACTTGTTTAGTGGCATTTTAGACCTATACCGAGTAGGTTAATATTTCTTGATTATGACGTTAATCAGAGTTGAAATTCTTGACTGACACTGGAATTTTTATGAAGATGATTGCTTAATTTTGGGTGGTTCTTTTTAGAAGTTTTTAGAAAATGTTTTTATATGGTACAGCATTGTAAAAAATTAAGTCATAAATGCATGTAGTAAAGGATAGTTAGAAGGGGGTACAGCAAATCCTCCCATGATCTCTGTCTGCACTCTCTCCTCTTATTTATCAGGATGAGGGGGACAAGTTGGTTTTCCTGCACTCAACTGTTCCATCACGATGCAGCAGAGCCAATAATTATCCCCGTATCCGTTCCTTTGTGTTTGACAGCAGCCTAGTAATTACGAGTGACGGCCCAAGAAACGGTGCACGTTATAGCTCATGTTGATGTTAAGAAACGGCCATCAAGCATGCTTAATGAAATGATGGATTTTATCATTCTTTATTTCATTATTTTTTCTAACTTTTGTTCGTGTCCTTTAATTTTTTGCTTTTAAGCGGACGCTGATGCCTAATGAAATGATTAGTGGAGTCTTCGTTATTTCAGTATATATATTTTATTCCTTCTTTTTGACATTTTATGTTTTATGTTTATTTGCTGACTGTGACATAAGTATATTGGTATATTAAAGAATAAACAACACATGATCATCACAGTAAAGCTGTTTCAAGATAACGGTTATCCCCTTGCCTATAGGTAATTTTTCACGCATTACCTGTCAAACTAAATGATATGGTAGGCTGTGTTCCAAATTTTCTTTGGCATTGAATATTGCTCTAAGTTCATATAAAGATTAGTTTTATGGCTCTTTAAACTTATTTAAGAAACATGGTTAACGCATGCATCGTACCATGAAACTTTTAGGAGCTCATTTATTATTTATTCAATTTAAGACAAACATTTGTAAAATAATGATTAAAAGATCAAAGCTTTTTTTAGCTGTATTGCCGAACTAAGTAATTATAAATAGATGTGGATAATTTGATAGCAACAACAATGGTAATCCTTTACTCTATCTACCTTGTAAGTTTATCACTAGCCAGGTCACTCTCATAGCAGTAATTTTGTTCATTTTGTATTTTAAATCATGTTAAGACATACATAAACATGTATAAACTTCATACAAAAAAGAGGATTCAATATATTGATTTCAACAAAGATTTCACAGGGAAAAAACTGTTTAAAAAAATAAAACTCTGGATTTCCAAATCTTGGAATATGACGATGAAATTAATTATTCAGAGTGGCTTTCAACAGGTACGATTTTCCCAAGAGATAGGAATTCCACTTTATTTTAACTACCAAAGCTTGCAAAGTGGCAAAAATTAAACCAATGACAGGCAAGTACATGTATTTGTGAGAAAATGTAACATATATGTTGGCTAAAGTAGAGTTACATGTGAGTCGAGGCTGCTAGTCCACATTTTCAAATAAAATGGAAATATTGAGCTTTGCCAATTGTTTCATTCAGGATTTCTTTGCCTTTATTTTAACATTGTAATGGTGAAGGAAAATGATTTCATGAGCTTGTCTAGTAAGGAATTAAAACCAGGGGATATTTCCTTTCACCTCCATTGGTCTCATTGTGACTGAGGCAGCAGTTAATTTTAGCCTGTCTTCCCTGAGCCAGAGGTTTTGTGTGATAGCTGACTTGGGCTACAGCAGATAATGCTGTGTGTCCTAGAATCTACCTGATTTAGCCTCTCTTTACAGAAAGGATTCTAAAGCAGCAGATTATGTGGCATCGGGTGCCCTTTGTCCAGTGGCAGAGATCAATTCCAGGCAGCCTCACTCTCGTTCTTCCTCAATACTTCATTTTCTCCTATTTCAGACTTACTCATGTTGTTATTATTTTCTTGTCCCATTTAGCCTCATTCTTGGAAGTGCTGTTCACATCCATAAACAAAGCCTTTTGAATCTGTTCTGAATATTCCATTAATTAACTCAGAGATCCATTTGCAAGTAAAATGTAAGGTATGAAATTTAATCATCAGTTGTTGGATTATTAATGTTGAAAGTCTGTTATAGTCACATATGTCTCTGAGGGTACACAAACATGGGTTAAACTATATTTATAAATATACAAGATATGTCTTCCAGCTTTTTAAAGTAAGTAATAAGTAATAGCATTATCTGTTCCAAAATAACCTTCATCTAACATGTAATGTTTGGCAGTTGTCATTATAAATGACATCCATGTCATGACTGCTTGAAAGTGATATAAGATAAGGAAAATATATGGTAAGACTGGGGATAAGCTTACATGTACATGCTCAAGTTGACTAAACTTCCACAGGCATCTGTGGAATTTGCCATCTTTTTGTCTCCAAAAACAATTTTTTTTTCAAGAGAAGGACTAAATTTCAAACTTTACAAAGTATAAAATGTTGAAGATTGAAGCTTTTTATCAGCTATTTTAATTTTTTTGTGTGGAAATCCTGTATCCTCTATTTCTTTGATGTGAATCCCGAGGTGAAAGAGAGCCTTCATTGTTTTGGAGTAGGCTTTAGAGTTATGCACAAGAGAATCCCAAGTAACAGTGTCATCATCTCTAAAATGAATTGTCAATAGAAATCATAGAAATGTTTTTTTACCCATACCATTGATGGGAAGAATTTCTTTTAGCTAATGTAACTGGAGAGCCAAATCCACTGTGATGAGGTTATACATTTTTGTGAACTTCAGAACATTAAAGAGGGAATAAAAATGTATATGTCCAACAGTAACCTCTTAGAAACGCCCTCATTCATCATTTTATAACTCCAAATTGCCATCATTTTGTACACACAGTACCACACCATTGTTATTTGTGCAATTTTTGGACAGGATTTTGGAGTGGCCTAATACTCCAGCCCAGGTCTCTTTGCTTAAGTCAGTAATGGCTCGGTAAAACGATCGAGGGCTTGCCTACAAAATTGAGTTGCTGTCAAAGTGAGTTTCAATACTTAAGCTGAAAATCCATCATTGCATACATTTACAAAATGAGAAAACTGACTCCTGTACTTTTCCTGAGTATGTCTCTGTAAAAGAAAATACATGTAGCCAACCCATGAAAGAAGCGTGCAATAGCCTTTTTTTTTTTTCTTTGAGGAAACAAATTGTATAGTTCCATCATAATTCAAACCCAAATTCATTAGCTTACAAAAGCAACACTAAACTGACAGAGGTACATTTCCCTTGCTACTGTTACCTGTGTTGTCTCTTCGTGAAGAAACATAAGCAAGGATGTTCAATTGGCTTCTTTTTTTTTCACACATTTTTAGAATAGTTTATTTTTTCTTAAAACAGTACTAATTATGTTTTTTTAATTGGTAGTTACATCATACGTTTATAGTACATGTTTTTTTTACTTGGCAAATTTGTAAGAGTACTGAACTGCATTCAAGATAATCCCTTATGGAACAACTTTGGTATGATGTTCTTTGTAAAAGAAATTTGAATAAGAAATTTTTGTTGGCATTGTAAGACATTGCTTCAGCTAAGAATGTGGAAATGTTGTTGGGGCAAGGAGCTATTGTTGCCATTATTTGGTTTTGAATGCCACTGGAAGTTCACAGGTTATCCCCACCTTTTTGAAGCTTGTAGATATAATAGAACTATTTAATCTACTGTGTCAGCTTAAACATTTGAGGGGCATTGTTTCCATATTGTTGTCTATGTGTGAGAATGTTTGATTGATTCATGGAACAATGGTGTCAACAACTTGATCTTGTTATATAAATGGTCTGCTGATTTTGTACAGGTTAACTGAAACACAACATAGTGTCACCTTACAATTGTGAAATTCTTTTATTGAAGTTTTGATTCTGTACGATTCCATTTTAGATGAAACTATGTGTTCATCTTTTTGTGAACAAATTATTACTGACTTCCTGTCACACTTTATTGCAAAGTCAACTGGTTGAACCACAAAATTGTAAGCAGTCTGGTAATTCTATCAGAGACATTCATACTTCCAATTTACTTTAACATTTCCTGTTATTGATAGTACAATTACAAAATGTTTAAACAGTTTTTTAAGGTTGAACGACCATTGAGCTTTGTAAAAAAAGTGTTAGGTTTTGTGCCCTGATGGGGGCGGAGACATCCCTGAATTGTCCCTCAGGCACACAAACTTATGTTACCCAACAGAGCATACATATACCCTTTAGATGTCCCTGGGCCAATAAAAAGATATACCTGGGGCTAACCAGTGCTTTTCATGGGCAGATAAACTGATAATGACAAATGAAGCATGTAGCTGTATTATGTTATACCTGAGTGCAGACATGTTAGGTCTGAAAGTCATTTCCCAGGCTGATCACTCCAGCAGTATATGTGTTAAGGAAGACAATATGGTTGTTAAACTGTTAACAAGAAAGCCTTTTGGTATTCATAGTCACAAAATTTCTGATGCAGCCATGCAGAAATATCACAATGGCAACAGCATTTGTATAGGCTAAACCTATTCACCAATCTCTGTTTCCTTTTCTCTTTTTTTAAAAAAAAATTAAATAGTGTTTAAATTAAATGACAACAATTGATTGGAGCTTTAGTTACAGTGTAAAGTGGACTGAGTATAATGTTTACAAGCCTACAGGATACGTATGTTAAAAACTAAGATTCCTGTACCAATGTACATAATCCTTGTTATAGTCACAGATAAAAAAGATTTCACTTAACTTAAAAGGTTTGAAACTGTTGTAACCGAGCTGAGACTTAGGTTAAACAAGTTCGGTTAAAATGTTACTTCAGTATTTACTCTCCGCATGACGAATGCAAGGTTCCGGACATATAAAAGTTACTCGGACATAAACGAATTGAAGCGTTTCTTTCTTGGTGACCTTTTGGCTGAAGTTTGACATTGATTAAACCTTTGTGATTGGAAACAACTTTGTAGAATGTCGAGGATGACCAGTATTGATGTTATTATTGTCAATCCTGGATGACTGGTGGATTCTGGGAGCTTTGTCTCTTGTAGTCTACTATTCTCAGGAGACTGCTGAATCTTCCCTCTAGACGACCATTCATTTCCGTGGACATCTTTAACTGGAAACACAATTCTCATACTGATACACTATCATCATTCCCATTTAAATCCCATCTGCCCAACAAAAACACTGACATCTGAAACACCATTTTCAATCAATAAAGTTATCATTTTTAACACAGTTGCTCTCTAACTACTGTTATTCTGCACATTTACAAAAACAGATAAGAATTTATAGAGTAGATCTGGTTGTCGATGTTTGCTTTTATTTCAAGGAGAGTATCATTGAATGTGGCGCTTTCCGCACATTTCAGCACAAATAGATTAAATACCTAGTTTATGAGGTAGAGCAAATACATATGTCCCTGCTACATGTATAACAGAGTTCAATTCCAAGTGAAATAAAGCAAAATTGAACTTCTCTACCATCAAGATATAAAACTTATTTTGTTCTCCTTCAAAATGGTTATACATGGGATTTAATGCCATGCAACAATGATGTACAGGTCATATAAATTGCATATTGTCAGGTGGGTTCATGTACCAGATAAGTGTGCTGACTTTTCGCCCGGGATTTGTGGAGGTCGTGAGACTGTCTCAAGCACAAAGCGTGCAGACCTCCCAATGTAGAGAACACTGAATTGACGACCCTTCCTTCTTTGTTCTCAACATTTGTCTCTTCAAATATTTACACTCCCTTTCTGGGATAAAAATGGTCACTTGGTTTCAAGTCAATAGTTTCTTGGTATTCACAGGGAAGGGTGTGATGTTTTGAGGTCAAAGGTCTAGTCTAACGTGTGAAGTTAAACTAGGTGGGTGTAAAATCCAGTTAAAACCTTTCTTTTTGAGGGACATTTCTCCGCTTTGTGGAATCTCTATGTTTTGGTTGAGTTAATTATCCTGTATTTGTGTGAACATGTTCTGAAATTGGTGACAGTTTAAAGCTTCATGCCGACTCTCTTTGGGTACCATCTTTACTCAGTGGGGAAACCTGATGCTACTTTAAGTCTCTGGTTTGTTTGTCTAGTTGTTATCACTACAATGGTCTTCACCTAGTTGTGAAAGTTAAGGTAAAAGTGTCCCTACATGTTGTTAACAAGGGATTTGGGCTGTTAACCAAGAAAGCTCATATAAGGTGCTGCTGTAAATCACCTAAATAATCATTATTCTTTTTCAGATGCATCAGTTTCATTTTTTTTAGTCTATTAATTGTAATAATAATGCAGTCCATTTTGGATCAGTTCTTGGCATGGCTTTAGAATCTTCAACCCATTTTGAACACTGACCAATACTTCAGGGCAATTGACTATCTTTGGGCAAAATCGTTGGTGTCATATTTTATTTATCGCTGTTACTGCGGTGAAAAACAACCCCCTTAACAAAACTTTAACAGCGGTAATGCCGAATTCAGCCATAAATTAGAAACGCTGCTGCGCTATTGTGACCATTACTCTGAAAAATCTCTGATGAAATGTAGAGTTACCTCCCTTTTCCTATGTATTGCAGTTCAAAGGCAACGATACGATGCGCTTATCATGTGCAACTGTATCGATACATATCGGTGAATCGTTACGCCCCATCTAGAAGAGGAAACATTTGAAAAATCCAATCAAAATCCTCTATAAGTTGTTTCTTTATCTTAATAAACATACAGACTTTGAATGGTTCCTGAAGAAGTTATTATACAGGCACCCATTTAAATGACCAGGGCCTTATATATACATGTTCTTCATAGACAAATGCAGTCTGAAATTCACCCAATAATATAGTATAATTTATTTCCTTTGGAGTGCGCTCTCTTCTGAAGGGTCTTTTCTTTTATCAGTAGCTGTATCAAAAATTTTTAATTTCGGTCCTCATTTTACAAAATGAGATCGAAGGAATAAGCGATTTCATGGTATAGTATTAAACTCCATTTTAAACAAACAGTAAATCATATTTTTAAGCATATGAAACCATTTGACTGGACGGAATGGTAACTAAAATAAATCGCATTTGAAGACATTCATTGCTGCAATGTACTCCCCCTGTGTTAAATAAATTGAATCAGACCTTTTTATAAATAATTTTGTTAGGTTTTTGTCGATGAATCATATTTTCTTCTATTATCCTAATCTTGTCAATTGATCCCATAGAGTATAACGTTGGATGAGGGAGGGAATTTGATCAGGGCTTGGTTTTTCTATGGAAAAAAGGAATGTTGAGATTTTGAAGCGATTCTTTTGCTGATATGGATACCAATTAAATTGTGCTGATTTAGTAAGATGAGAACCCATTCAGTGCTTTATGGCAATAATTCTGAATTTCAGAGACTGCTTTAATGCATTGGATTTCGTAAGGAGCTTTCAACAAAAAAAATTGTCTTTTATAAATTGATTTAAGGTTCAATTTAAAAATGGAAATAAGTGTTTTTTGCACCGTATGCAACAATAATATTAATAAAGATTTCCCAGGACCATATATTCTTCCCACTAAAAAACTTAAATTTGTTTTTGTCTGATTTGATAAACAGGGTTATTGATATAAATGATATTTGTATTGCTTTTAATCAATTTGTATATGATTACATACAAATGCATTGGTTTATTTCAGATTGCTCAAGATTAATCATGTAACAGAGTTTTTTTGAAGACAGTCTATTCATATTTTTTTTAAAACTTGTTATTTTGGGATTATGATTACATTACATGTTGGGCACAATGTTAACCTATCATTAAGGTAAAATGAGACTGGCTTGAGTGTTAAATATATGAAAGAAAAGGCAAAGAAATGAAGAGAAAAGCCAATGAAGGAGCATATCGTTTCTGCTTGGATGGGTGTCTCCTAGTTCTCATAGGAAGAGATGCATTTTTTTAAAATTGTGTTACAAAAACTTAGGTGACAGCCATAACACTTTGGTTTGTAACATCTCATGATGGAACATTCTCAAGGCAGGGATACTGGTTAGCCATCACTGCATTTATTATTCATGCTGTCTCTGGCCTGTGATCACATTTTTTCTTGTCATTTATTTGATTATCCCTTCCTTAATATTTTTCAACTCGACACCAGAATCTTTTGTCTTCTCCATGATTTACGGTGGATGAAATGATGTCTGCATGCAAAATCCGATTATGTTATTATATTTTGCTCTATGTCTCTGCTCCTGTAGATGTAGAGCATGTCTGGAATCTCAATGGTAGTGGGGATCCTTTGCAAAATACAATCTGGAGATAAAGTATGCTTATGATTACAGAGCTATTTCCAGGCAGTGGTCGACAAACTTCACTAAGCTGCCCTTTGTTTAATATCAACTTGTGAACCTTAACATATTTTGTAGTTAAATAATTTTCTTTGGATAAGATTTTTGGAATCAGATTCAAGCTCATAGCCATATTGTAGCAATACTTTCTTTGCATTGTAGCATATATATAGCTTTATTTGTTGTAAATTTACCATCACTTTGGGTTTTTAAATAAATCTTTTCACAAGATTTAGCGTGCAATTGGTTTCAGATGAGATCCTTGTGTTACATGTATTCTTGCTACCAGGGATGTCAAGCGCCATTGGCCTGCCATTCTCTCCTACCTGTAAAATGTCCTAAGGTACAACTTGAAGCCTTGAGTTATTAGTTGGCTAATACAAAGTTATAACGTCAAGTGAATTGCCTTAGATTTCATTATACACACTGATTTATATATCCCTTTTAAAGTTGTTAAAGATCTGTTAAGGAAGAGCTTTCTAAACACATTTTACATAATCATGACGATAATAGAGTAACCCTTGTAAAGCCACTATCATGGATTAAGAAGTACTATACGTTCGCAAGTCAAGCATTTTTCTGTCATTTAAAAGCCTTCTTGTGGATGACATCAAAGATAACTGCCATGGACTGCCTTCTACTCCAGGCTCATAGCCTCAGAATTATAGAAATCACCAGATGTAAGATTTCTCTTAGTGAGGAGTAAAATTGATTGGAAAGTGTTAGAGGGAAATGAGAAGGCTGTAATGTCAATATTATGTTTAGCTCTTGATTTTGGTCAAGTTGCAAGGTAACAGTTGGGCTTCACAGGCCTATTGTCAGTGACTGGAATTTCTCTTTGCTTTAGGTAATTACTTGAGGAAGAGCTTTCGGATTGCTGAGAAAACTACACTCAATGTTTAACCCATGCTTTTTTGCTTTTTCTCCTAAGAAAAATTCTTGGGGTGACTTGGGGTATTTAAGACACAGAGTTTGCCCTCTAGTGGATTGCTGGAAGCTGTAGAGATTTGTGTTAATGCTTCTGAGTGGTTGTCCCTGTCCAGACAAGGTGAAACCTCAGACTAATTAGATTCACATCCCCTCAAGGCGATGCTTCATTTTTAATTTCACTGATAAAGTTATGGAGAGATGAATAAATAATTCAATGTATTTGGAATGTTTTATCACACTTGAATAATCTAAGGACCCCCTAATCACTGTCTAATAAACTGCATTGGGATATCCCTATAAAATTAATTAAAAGTGAAGTTAACCATAACAAAACTTAATGATTATTTTCACAAGATGAAGGCACGTGCAATGAATTCCGCCACCCACCTTTAATTGTATCAAATATTTGGTCTCCTTGAAAGTCAATCAGAGCTGTCCTCTGACTCCTCTTTTTACATAATAATGATTTGCTTAATAACTTTGTGTGTTGATACGAATTAAATTTGTTAAACCTGAATTAAAATTGTCTAATCGAACTCAATTTGCAATATTCTGTTATCATGTCTGTGGTCATGGAGACAAAAAGGCTGTCATCATGTGCAACTTTTAAAACTTGTGTTTAGGGAGAATGCATTCTGTCTTAATAATGAAGTTGTGGTCAATTTGTAAAGTTGCTTCAACTTTAAATAATAGCGTAAGTCTCTATTTCACATGTAATCTTTAAACAGTTCCAAGCACAACTGAAGTCTCATAAATTTTCCAATTTAAATATGATCAACAATTAATTGAGTTGACTTTTTCAGACAATTATTTTACTGTTAAACGTTCATTTTTGTTTTGTCCCAAATCTGTTACAGTAAATCCTTTTTTATTTATTTGGGCAGAAAATCTGTCAGCGCTTTCAGGGTTCATCAATTTTGCAACAAATTGAGTTGATTTGACTTTGATATGCTGTATTACATAATTCTTTCGTAAAGAGTTCCTTTGATTTTGTAACCACCACGTGGAAAATCTTGGGTGCCATGTTCGGGAGAAACTCTGGGACTTTCCTTTATGTGGTTTATGTATTATATATCTTTGGTATGGTTCTTTAATTGCTTTATAATGCTCTTCATATAGTAGTAGTTTAATGAATGATCCTTTGGGTATCACTTGAGGCCTACATGTTAACATCAACCTTGTTACCTGGGCAGAGTGTTGGAGGCAAGATATAGAGAGGGTATCAGGGTGCAGGGAGAGAGGGGTGACCTGTAGGGCAACAGAATGTAACATCTGGCAAGAAAGACAGGTTTATGTTAGGGCATTCTTACAGCTGTGTGTGAGAAGTGCAGCTCATACTAAATGAATACATGTGCCCAGAGTCACTGTATCAGCAAGCTGACTACTATAGTTCCTCAGTATTAGCTCTACTGGTTGTACATGTACAGCCCAAGCTGCAATCTTTATCACGCAGTTGACATTTGCCAGACTGTTGTGGCACAAAAGCCAATTTGTTTTTATGCACACACAAAATTTTATCAATTCTATTATTTGCTTTTCTCATAATTTTCTGTTGCAATGAGCGTGAGGTTTTGCCCCAATAAATGTGTCATAAAAAACTGATACCTGTGTGAAGAGATATGTTATAATGTTTCTTTCATATGAGCTTACCGATTCAAGTCATTGGTCACCATTGTTGAAACAGAAACAAGACCTGATATGCCCCAATTTAAAATAAATACATGTATTACACAACAGACAATATTTCAAACTCAACTTCTCTGAAACCAGACCATTGGTCTTTAATGAAGAGCCTTGAACCATGTTTGGATTCTCTAAACTAAGAAGAATTATCCCATTTCATTTTGTTTACATGTTTAAGTATTAGAATTGTGAGCAGTGCCGGAGGTTTTTTAGAACTCTTATGGCTATTTATTGTACTTAGATTGTCAGATTTTATCCAAATACATTTTCTAATGAAACTTTAATGTGTCCAAAGTACTAATATTTTATGTAGCTCTTATCCAGCATTTGTGCATATAAATAACCATTTTATTGCATGCGTATTAAGACTAGATTGTACAAATGGCCTGGAGGTATTGTGTTGGGAGGCCAATGAGATTGTAAGGCAGTGCTGTAAATGGGGCGGCATGCTGTGTTGATAGTGATAGAAAACAGTTCATTAGTCCACAGGGATATCCCATATCAAATTCAATAATTCATCGACATGCAGTGATTCCTGCAGACTCTAATAAATATCAAATTAAGATGCACGGCAATGTCAAAATTAGACTAGAATTTAAGAAATTCTTGTCACGTAATTTACCCCCAGAGCTATTTTATTTTCTTCCAGGATTATGATTACCTCTTTGTTGACTTACTTCTCATTTCCACCTTGGGGAAAGGAAGGTATTAAAATTGGAAAATGAGAAAATAAAAAATAAAGTACCAGTTGTTAAGGTGATAATGATCTGTTAAAAGACTAAAAGGTTAGAAATAAATTTACAACTCCATCAGGATGAGATATACATTTAATTCAATGGAATTTCAGATTAAGCAGTGGACTTACATTTATGATAGACCATTAATAGTTTTTGTCTTTTAATATTTAATCGGTTTAGTATGAAATTGATGCATACCAGCATAATTCATACTAATTTAAGCTTGATCCCAAAGAACATGGGTGGTACATGTGTAAGCTGGGTAATCTCTGAAATTTCATATTGACAAAAGTAATAAATTCATCAATTCATGAGTACCAAATAACTCAGGCTTATTCCAATGTTATTATAAAAATGAAAGTAGTAAACCAGGGATTTTATGAAAAATAACTAAATTTAAATCCCTTCTCCCATAGTGCTCTCCTTTATTTTCCTATTTCATAGGACTCTCATGGGTTCCTCAGTCTTGGTGTATCATATTGTTAAAGTGGTTGTTTTTCATCTCATTTCTTGGGTTTCCCTTGTTTCCTATGAAACTCTAGAGATTGTTGATAGTGCTTTGTTCTTTTGTCTAGGTATAGAGCTTCGTGTCTTGTAAAATTGCTCCCCCTGATAGCTCTGTTGTTAGGTTAAACTCTACATTATTAGATAAGAGAAAAATAAAGTGATTTATTTGAGAGGTTAGTGACAAGCAGTGTGGCACCTCGGGCCATTAAGGGACACTGCTATGGTCAACCCTCAGCTGGACTGCCTGATTAGAGGCCAGAAATTAGATTATAAGACAGAGAACTGACCCGAGCTATTGGTTACATTGACCGCTGAGATGGTCAGAGGAAGACATGGTATAGGAGCTGTCCAAAATCATAGCATAGATCTCCTTCACTGCCTATAAATACAGCCCTGCCTTCAACAAGATTACATGCTTCTCTAAGCAATTTTGTCAGACCAACAATTCTCACCATAGCAGAAAATATCTCATCTCAGATTTATGGCCATGAAAAATGAACTAAGTCTACCATCATTATGTTCAACACAGGTTTTCAAATCTATGCCCAGTAGCCGTTTTCTGGTAACTGTTTTTTTTTTCCCTGGAGGCTATAAAGTTATAAACTGATAAAATTATTTCATTATACTTAACACAGATACTGACACTGTGTAAAATGGATTAAATGCTGTTGTTGTCAAAAACAAAACATAACATTAAGAAACCTATGTCTCTATGTTACCATTTGCTGATAGTTTATTAGAAATAAATCCAATGTATAGAGAATGATCAACTATAATGGATCTCATGACTACACAATAAGTGAAGAAAGATTCTTTTATATTGCATCTAGACAGCTAGACCTTCATCAACACAAGTTGTAATCCAGAAGATTCTGTTTTGTATATTTTTATGCCACCTTCCGAAGTTTTTCTTCTAAAAAAGAAGGTATTGTTTTACTGGATAACAATGCTAGACTCAGCACCGAAACATTGTATTGTAAATCATTCATAATTTTATTTAAATTGTTGCAAGTATACCCGATAATGCCTCATGCTGGTGTGTATTTAGAAAGATAGAATCTGACTTTTATCACACATTATCTACCTGAATGTGACTGATTAGATACTTCTTACTTCCTGAACAGTACGATTTAAAATGGACAATCCAACAACACTTACAACAGCCACCACAGGAAACAATTCCATATATAGGTAATCAATGCTGGGTTTCTGGTATGGACTACTTCTCTTTAAAAACAATGTAGAATCTTCCAGAGCCTTGCCTTTTTTTCTTTCTTTTTTTTTTCTCTGTGAAGATCTGAAGAACGTCATGTATCGGAGGCTACAAGTGTACTGCTCATACTACTATTGTTTATGAAAAGTACCTGTGTGTGTTTTGGATAGATTATTCAACTAGTCAGGTGTGGGACTGTGGAGTGTGGACTTCAAAGCTGCTCTTAATGGAGGCACTGTGAGAATAATCAGACCATAAGAGAAGACTATCTGATCACTATCCATTCTCCCTCTCTCCCCGTTTTGTTAAAGAGTGGTGCTACAAGCTGTTTATAGTTGTCCACTCGGGATAACTTACATATAATCAAAACAGAAAGTTTCTGATGCTTAATCAACTTTTAAATTTAATCCTGAGTCAGACCATATCAAACACTACTGATAGTGGTCACAATGTACATGTATGAGTTTTAGAATCCTCATCATTGAGTTTGTTTTAAAAATAAGCCCACAAGAATTATTACCCTGGAAATGTGTACTATTTATATTTAAATATTACCCCCCCCCCCCCCCCCCCAAAAAAATGCATGAATTGCAATCTTCTTATTAAAATAATAAATTATAGATAGCGTTGATTTGTAGAGTCCCCGCCAACCCCTTCCACCTCAATGCCAGAGAGGGGCTCGATTTTTAGGAGATTTATTGTAATGGCAAGGGAGGTACCTTTGAAAGGGAAGGATGGGGGGTGATGGGTTGACTAAGGGAATTCTCAAGTAGAGTGATAGAGAAACACACACTCATTGGTGATGTAGAATACCACATGTTACTGTTGGTCAAATCAGGAAAGGTGTGCACAACTGGAATAAGAGAGTTTAAGTGCTGTCTAGTTGTTTTAATTGTTCTCTGTTAATGCTACATTTACCAGGATTTCCAATAACAGTTTAGCCCCGGGCTGTTTTTAGTCTGTTATCAGTTTCACAGTTCTGGCTTGGTGGAATTTTCTCTGATAATGGACCATCCTAAAGAATACTACTTCCTATGTACATGTAGATACCCTAAAATTCATATGATAAATTTTTGTTTTTTTAACCCTCATCAAATGTCATACGTTTACCTTGTTTTTACAACAACAAAAAATTTGGCCACAAAATTGAGTAATCAGCGAAGAAATGGCAGTATCACACCTTTTGGGAGACATTTTTATATAAAATTAAAAAGTAATGTTAATTTTTTTGTGCAGTTTACAGTACACAAAAACTGTTCCTCAAACAAGAATCCTAAATATTCTGGAAGTCTGACTTTGGAAAGCTTTTCTTACATAAATACATTTGTCCTGCACTGTTGAGTCTTTTCTTTTACTGACATATAACACATGTCAAACAGCATGTTTTGTGAGGCAGAGTTATACAGTATACCACAGGCGTATATTACTATACAGGTTTTATACATATATATATGTTGTTGTTTTTTTTATATTCACATTTATGAAGATATATAATTATCTAACTAACCCACTTAGGTGAAGGAAATCACTCTCAACACAAGTGGAAATCAACTACATGTAAGACAATATAGCATAATCACAGGATGAATAGAAAGACATCACAAACCATGTTGTCTCCCACCTGATCACCCGCCCTGTAACATCCCTTGTCATACCTGAAATTTTTATACCATTATACAAATATGTGTAAATAGTTAATTGTTGCCTTTTGTTGCAAGCGTCTATGCATTGAATGATGAGACATTTAAATGTAACTTTAACCACAAAGAGGTAATAATGATTCAAAGTCAGTCCACATATGAGAAAACATGTGTTCAAATCCCACTAGGGGCGAGCTAAATCCTCTTTCTCCACATGTATGTTTATATGTATATCAAGGTGACTAACTGCTGGGAATGATATATATATATATATATCTATACATGTGTGTGTCTTTTGACTTCTTGAATAACGTTCCAATAGAAAAATGTGTTAGTTTTTCTGAAAAAGCCAGGGTTGATAGTCAAAGCTTCATGCAATAATAACCCCATTACAAATAGTTATAATCTTAAACTGCATCTGAGTGGATAGAAGAGCAATGAAGTTAGGCATCATTGTCAAGTCTCCACACATGTGTTAACATGTTCTCCAGTGTTGTGACAACTTTCCCTGACTGTGACAATCTGTTAGACTGTCGCTGCAGTTAATTGAATGATTGTCCAGAATTCATTGACCACACCAGAATTAGCAAGGGGACACAGCGACTCAACCTAATTGCCAACCCAATGACAATTATTCTATTAAACAAATCTTAATTGCCTGCTGTCTAAATTGATCATTTTACTGATCAGAATATATTTGCATAATTTAACAGTTTTGTTCAGTGGAGCATAAATGGATCCCCTACGGCAAAGTTCTGAACTACTTCAGGTCCTTTGGGTGGAGGGAGTCATTTAGGAAATAGAAAGGACTCACCTAGAATAAGTTGTGTCAATCCAAATAAAATAATCATAGTTTGGTGGAGAAAAGTCATTTATTCCAATCTTTTCTATACTCAACATTTTTTTCAGTTATCTTCGGGAGTCATTTTGAAGCTGTTGCTTTATGATTCTGAGGCCAGTTGCCCTAAAGACTATTAGTCTCTAACACCAGCTTAAATAGTTAATAGTGGATTATTGAATATAAGTTGCCCTGTTAGTGTATGTCCAACAATGTAAATTTTTACAGGTTGTCTTCTTTTACCATACATATACAAATGTATCCTGTGTTTGTCTTGTAGGCCTATGCTGTTATTGTTTTTGATCACTGTCAGCTGTGATTTTTTTCACCCATTATGCCATCATCATATAAGTTGTTATTTGAGTAAAAGAACTTTAGGTATGTTATTGAACCCCATTGGATCTAACAAAGAAAATTATCCTCATTGGATAGACAGCTGTAGGGAATAATATTCCACAGTTATTACTTGTACATACATGCATTTCTTAATAGATCTACATCATGTATCATGTTTATCAGCTGATATGTTTTTAATGTCATGTAATTATCAGGTGTCATTTTATCTGTGGCTAGTACTATTACTTGTTTTGATATTTATGCTACGTACACGCACAGGTGTGAACATAATAAGCAGTTATTAGGGCAAGTCAAATCCGAGGGTATTATTGACTTCTTTGAGCCAGGGAAAGATTTTAATCATTGTTAAAGACATATTGTCAACATCAAAATGATACAGACAGGGGTATCTAAACTTAATCATATGCATCAATGCAAGCATAAGGAGATATGTTCTCTAAAACCAACTTTTAGATAAGTTGCTTAATACATGTATGCCACATACACTCAGTGGTGATCTGAGGGTGTTATTAGCATCTGAATGTCAAATGGATCTGTTTGTCCCGTGTTGCCTGGAGTCCTGTGTAATTGTCCTCTCTTGTATTTGATGCTACATGTAGTGATTCCAAGGTTGATTTCTATATGCATCAGGCTGACACACTGTCATATATATATGTCATATGTATCACCGGTTGTGAGCCTGGGCCTCTTAAGTGAAATATTATTTGGTAAAATGTAAATCCCCATCAGTTTACTATAAACATATGTCCATGTTTAGTTTCTATGTACATGTATAGTTAATGCAGATTATAGATACCTACATCTTGGATCATATGTATATGTAGCTGTAAGCCAGATTTCAAAATTTTTCTCGGTATGTTCCCCGAACTTAAAAGGCAATATTGGCAAACAATATCGATACATAAATCATAAAGGCTCTAGTAAATTTATTGACTTATTTAAATGTGTTTTTTAAAGTGTTATGTTAGTTATTCTATTTATCACTTGATGAGACTTTTGAGTCTGTGGAATATCTGAATTACCATACCATGCTACCTGTTTTTGTGTAAAGTGCTTCTTCTGTGTCATGCTTCAGTGATTTTCTGAGAGAAATCCCTGTTGAAATTATCGTTCTTGTCAGGTTAGTGGTAATAAGGAGATAATCGGTTCACCTGTGACATGACATCTCATCTATCACTCGTCGTCAGGTGTAACTGACTAATAAACTCAGAAATGAAAAAAAAATTCAAGCTATTTTTTTAGCAATTTAGGTTGTATTTGTTTTTGATGTAAATGTAATTTGGTCTACTTATAGAATCAGTAAAAATATATACTGAATAGACAGTTATTTGAATTTATTTCAATACATGAAGTTTAGAAACTGAAGGGAAATGGGCCACATCTACAGCACAAAGATACCAGAGTTAGGTGACATAGAAACTTGTGGTGGAGAAAGTCTTTTCAGTAAAGTTTATGTTGAATCAAATCTGCAGTACCTTGAAAAGCTTTCTGAACAGTTAAGCTAAAGGAAACCCTTTCAAACTCTCTAAACTATGGAGTACTTAAACAGAAAAGTAAATAAAAGGAAAAAAGTAGTGTTAAATGTTTCAAAGAAAGCCCGCCGGATAGGTGATAACCAAATAAATGTACATTTGAATGGTTTCGTTGACAACAAATAAAGTTTATATGGGTGAGCTATCTCCTTATCTGCTTATTTAGATGTTAATTCCCTAGCCTTTTGAAGTCCCTTGGGACATCAGCTAAATGTGTTACCGTGCCACACCTACATGTTCATAATGTATTATGCAGACAATCTAATAGTTAAAATAAACAGTTCAATTTTAGGCTTGGTCACCAGACAAAAACAGTAAAACAAAGATGCAGTAAAATAAGAACGCTTTGGGTTATTACCTTTTTGAAAGCCAGTGTATTTCCACCTGCTATTAGGTATAGTTAGTTAAACCCCAGCCCTACTCTGGATTGATATTGACAATAAGTATAATCAACTTAAAGATGGCTATCTATGTTTTATTGAAATTAACCAAACAAATGTGCCCTCAGGTGAATAACTGTGTGATGTGATGGAGTGATTTGATAGATTAGTGTTTTGTGAAGGTGTATCCTCTTATCTATTTATGTTACCTGGTTAATTTAATTAACAAGTAAAGACATCAAAGGCTTATTGAGAAGCAGGTGCTTGGTTATCTTATATCAGGGATGATTTTCATTCTCTAACATACCATCAGACCAGGTTATTAAGTGACACTTTATTTATTGAGATTAATGCTGTTAATTAAAGGTTTAGTCAAGAAATATAATATGGGATTTCGCAGTTTATTCAGCTTTTTCAACCCAATAACCTTTTTTTAAAACATGCTCCCATCTAATGTGTTTGTTTGGAGTTGCTCAAGGATTATAGCTTCTTAACCTTTCTATTAAATAAGAGAAAATCAGTTAATATGATGAGCCAGTTCAATATGATTAAATGGGTCTCTGCACTCAAGTCACATTTTAACTTACCATAATAGAAGATCTGCCACAATCACCAGTCCTTACTTCTACCTTTAAAATACCATATAACTGTTTCAAGAAAAATGTGTTGGACACTTTATCCTATCTTATTTGAAGTTGTTTAGAATGTTGAATAATCTGTTAATATTTTGGTCCCAAAATTCTAGATTAATTTGTACATGTACATGTAGATTTGTACAAATATGAGTTGCAGATAGTTTTCACATCCACAGTATTAGGATGCTCTGTTAAATGACCCAGAACACATTCATTCTTCAAGTAATTTAGAAATACATGTATGTCTAAGTTAATATAAAGACAAATGGTTAGAGAAGATGCATGTGCCCAGGTGCTTTCTCTCAACTAAGGGGCCACTCAGAGGTGATTTGTTGTGGCCTGGGCAATATAAAATTGTCTCACTGGGTATTTGTTATACACACTGACAGGATTGCCTTCTACATCTATATCCTCATAATTTGGCAACTGTGTTGTACATTTATAACTTTGTTCTGTCACTCTGACTGATACACATTTTAAACAACACGTTATGGGGGGGGGGGGGGGGGGGGGGGGGG
>JARFOD010043369.1:0-10175 GCA_031763545.1 Mopalia muscosa | reverse complement strand
TGCCATGTACCAATGTACAGAGGATATGCCAGGCTTCGCATACTTGAAAACTGTATCCGAAACAATGAAACCTGCTGTAATTGGCCAGTGTGCTCGGAACCGCAAGTGTTACATAAGGATGAAAATAGAAATGTGTGGTTAGAGTAGGACTCTTGTGGCATTTGGCTTCACATGTGCTTTGTCTATCTGGACTGTGTACATCCCAAGCTAGATGACATTTGCCGCAAATGTGCATTTTTAAAAAAATTATTTGCATAAGAATCTATAAAACTAGTAACTGTAAAAATGGCTACTAAAGTAGCAGTTCTGAGCGCCTTTGATTGGTTACTGGTATAAAACATTATAATGTCTTCTGAACAGTATGCACTAGCCCGTTTTGTCATTTTTGTACGTCCAATGTAAATTCGGTCGTACTATGGTATGGCCAGCAACTAGAACAGAAAATATAGTTGTGCATTTGGCTATTATCATATATGGATTCACCATTTGTTTGTAATCCCCCACATACACACACACCTACAAAGGCTGTATTTTGAGTGTACAAACACTTGTTTAGATTACAAGGGTGTCATAAATAAATGCCGTCCATATATTATCTTGTATCCAGCCTTATCCCTGTTACATTGGTAACTGAAAGCAGTATCTCTTGAATTTGATGACATTGTGTACTCACTACTGTCAGATGAATAATCTCCTCACCTGGCGGGTGGTTGGAGAGAGTTTCCTGTTACCCTGGTGCTTTCTGAGCTAAGGGGATCAGGAAGCCAATATGTTTGTGATGTCTTTGTTTTGTCCTGTGGGTGTTCTGCATTTGTCCAGTGATGTTTATGTTCGTTGCCAGTGGTGCTGGGGGTGGTTTCATTCACCCATTGGGCTAGCACGCTGTCATATTGACTGGCACACCGCGATGCGAGTAAACTAACCTTAAGTACGGCGTTAAACCTCAACAAAAACAACACCTATGAGCCTAACAAGCACAAAACACTACAAACTTCAGCTGACCAATGTCTACGAACATATAGTGGAAATGTTACCTTTATGCACTTATTTTTACTCTTCTAACAGCATCTACAAACAGTCTTCCTTTATGTGTATAATGAAAAATTACAAATAACAACTTAAAATTAATTTCTCAGTCATATCCCCTTCTCTTACTCGATTGCTCGGATTTTCTTGATTTTCTTTATTACAAATGTGATTGCTATGAGACCAGTGGTCGTGAATCTGTAAAGAAAGGTTTGTTGGTAAGATGATACAAACTGGTATCAATTGATATTTCTTGCTAAGTGAGCATCAATCTGATATGTTCTGAAGATAAACACTAATATTGTCAAATATACACAGAATACATGTGTTTGTATTTACAGATGACAAGTATTTACATTTCATTCCTTAATTATTTGATCCCATGTCTGCTCAAAATGTAATGTCATTAATCAACGCCTTGTTAAGAATAAAATATGCTTACAGGACACAAAAATATTGTCTCAAATTTGACTATTTAATTAATAAGTATTTTTGTGTTCAATTATGTACTTAAGTTTTGTCTTTATCTGTACCAGAGTAGCACAGAATGTTTAACTGGGGAGACTAGTCAACGAGCCCTAATTCAAACCCTATTTAAGTCATTTATAATAATTTATTTATTTCCCGTAAGTTGGCCGTTACCCTACCTACCTAAAAAAAACTCAAGGTAACTGTTAAAAGTTTTTTAATTGGGAAAATGGTGAACAACTTTTCATCAATTAGAAAAAGGAAAAGTTCTTCGATGAAAAGGGTATGGTTATCTTCTTTTATGACTGAATAAAGAGCCATTAAAAAAAGTGATGTAGCCTAAAATAACAAGTTCCCGTATAGATATTTTTACTCGGATATAATGCCCGTATGGCACAATTTCAAACAAAACTTTTTTTTTATGTGATTACCTATGGAAATAAATTAATTAAATTTTTGATTTTTTTTTTTTTTTGTGGACAGCTTAAGACTGTTATCCCGGGTGTTCCATATATGGTGAAATTGCAGGGAAAATACTCTCTCCCATATGGCAGTATTCACCTTTAGTGGTCAATTAATATAATTATTTCTTGAAAAAGTGATAAGAACTATAATAGTCTAATGATGAGACTCGTGTATACCACAAGTTCGCTAGGATTCAATTTTAGACTTTGACTTGATGTCACAATGAGTGCGAGCCAATCAAAACCATACATTATTCATTCGGTGGAAATATCTGGGTGATACGTTTTACTTTTGTTAAATGGTCGAAAGTAACAAATCAGAATAATAAGCTAAAAACTTAAAATATTAAAAGTTTCGTTCTGTGGAAAAAGCCAAACTTTTGACTTTAAAAGAGCGCTGCTAGTGCATGGGAAAAGAAAAAACCTGGAAAAAATGATGGATTCTCTAAGTTAACTACATGTCAATTTGTATGTTAATACCTTGAAGTCTAAAGCCTAGAACATAATGTGTCTTGCTTCATCCGAAAAATAGAGCAAATTTAACACTTGCTTTTATTGTCTTTCTTTTGTAATGTATAATCTCTCTGTCATATTTAACACAGCTGTTTTTTGCCATAGTTGAATGTACAAACAGTAGTGATGGCATCTCTAAAAATACTAAACAATAGTAATAACATTTAAAACTTTAAACACTATATTCTAGGCCGTGCACTCAATATCACTACATTAAGAAAGTTACCGTTTTTCGACCTGTGTACAGCGCGGTAGTATCCTCCAGCACTGGATGGGGGATTCGGGTAGGGTTAACAGGTAATACGAAGCCGATCAATTTCTGATGTATTTTTTTTATAATGTCCTGTGATTGTCCTGTCTTGCCGGTTGGTGGTTTGCTTCACCAATTGGACTGGTGTGGCATCATGTGAGTGAAATAAAGTTAAGTACAGCGTTAACTCCAATAAAATAATCTCGCTCAAGCATTGGTTAGACGTCGCATGACCTAAAGCTGGATATACTATTGGAGTGCCCCCTAGTACCATATTCCAATCTGAGCACACCGCGGTATTGTGTCTCCAAGCATTGGTTTGGCGCCGCATGACCTACAGCTTGATATACTACTGGAGTGCCCTCTAGTAACATATTCCAATCTGGGCACAACGCCGTATAGCCGGTGTTTGCAATGGTTGACTACAAACAATTGTCTTTGAAACTTCAAAAATACTATACATCTTTACTCTATGTGACTTTTCGTCCCCATAAATAAAATTCAAAATCTTTAAACACTATGTTCTATGCCGTACACTCAATATCACTATTTTAAGGATACTCTACCACCCCCACAGCTCAAAATTTGCGATGTTTTTATTTTTGCATAGTCCAAATGATGAGATAGTGATTGTTACCCTAGAGCAGACCCAATAAAAGAATTCGAATTTGAAGACCGTTAATCTGGGCAAGCTGCCGTATAGTGTCCCCAACCGCTGGTTTGAAGCTGCATGACCCACGGCTGGATATACTGCTGGAGTGTCCCCTAGTACCATATTCCAATCTGGGCACACCGCCGTATAGTGTCCCCAAGCATTGGTTTGACACCGCATGGCCTACAATTGGATATACTGCTGGAGTGCCATATTCCAATCTGGGCACACCGCCGTATAGTATCCCTCAGCATTGGTTTGACACCGCATGACCTACAGCTGGATATACTACTGGAGTGCCCCCTAGTACCATATTCCAATCTGGGCAAACCGCCGTATAGTATAACTCAGCATTGGTTTGGCGCTGCATGACCCACAGCTAGATATACTGCTGGAGTGCCCCCTAGTACCATATTCCAATCTGGGCACACCGCCGTATAGTATCCCTCAGCATTGGTTTGGCGCTGCATGACCTATAGCTAGATATACTGCTGGAGTGTCCCCTAGGACCATATTCCAATCTGGGCACACCGCCGCATAGTGTCCCCAAGCGCTGGTTTTAAGTTGCATGTCCTAAAGCTGGATATATACTACTGGAGTGCTCCCTAGTACCATATTGATGTTTATATACAAATTGACGGTGTCCCGAAGCAGTATATATGTTCTTCCTCACACTACCATTGTAGTGTCCCGAACGACCATTTTCACGTCTGCATGCAAAGCCGCAGTGCCCCCAAGTATTACAATCTTGGCTGTGTGCACAACGGCTGGGCTCCCATGCATTAAAACTGCTAACAGTGTACACTGCGGCAGTGCGAATATCCTCTGCCATTTAATTATTCATACTATTTTGTCAGAAATATGATTAATGATATGCTGTATGTTGGATTTGGTGTATTGACGCCTTTGGCTGTTAAACCTTTAATGTCATATAATATCAATCAATATAATTTCTTATTTTTAATTTTTTGGATGGGGTGGGGTGAGGGGTGATCAGAAAGACTCATTGGGAATAGGCTATGTCCTTTTAAAAGGGAATTAACAAAACGTTCACTAATATTTTCACGTATATATTTTATTTTATGCTATTATACCCCAGTCTTGTTTTTTGAAAAAAAAATTTTTATGTACTCCTGATGCCCATTCAAAGCAAGGGATGGGTGTGATATGTTCAATATATCTATTTTGTATTTTTGATAATTTTGAAACTTGAATTAAATAAGTACCGGGTAACCTTTCACTTACAGAATGGCCTACCATTATTATATTCATAACAATATTAACAAGAATTGTCTCCCTGTCAAGAGCAAGTGTAAAGATGCTTAGGATATTAATTGATGGCTTTATTAATAACAGACTTTATGGACAGGTTGCTCATTCACAATTGAGTACAGGCGTTGAAGGCCTGAAGGAGGCAAAACGAGACATGTCGTGAGGGCATTTCGGTTGGCCTTTAAATGCCAGCAAAATACAAACAAGTCATTTTGAAAACAATTCGATAAGGAGAAAGAAAACTAGCAGCCTATATATTTACCTGAAGGAGACAAAACAAGAAATGTCGTGGCTTAGGCCATCGCTTTAAAGCTTCGATTTTGTTGGGGTCGGTTTTAATACCATGTTCCGAAACAATGTGTTCCCAATAGCGGACCTCAGTTTTGAAGAATTCACATTTGGATGGCTTTAATTTTAATCCATGTTGTTTTAGTCTAAGGAGTACATGATCTAATCGTTGCAGATGCTCTTCAAATGTTTTAGAAAAGACAATGATATAATCGAGATACACCAAACACTCTCTTAGATTAATATCCCTTAAGCATTTTTTTGATTAGTCGTTGGAATGTCGCAGGAGCATTGGTGAGACCAAATGGCATTCTATTGCATTCGTAGAAACCTAAAGGTCCCACTGAAAATGCGGTTTTCGGCTTATCCTCCTCACGGAGCTCCACCTGCCAATAGCCTGAACGAAGATCTAACTTCGAGAACCATTTTGCACCAGCTAGGCAATCTAGGGTTTCCTCAATTCTTGGAATGGCATAAGCATCCCTAACGGTTCGAGCGTTAAGTTTCCTATAGTCAATGCAGAATCTAAGAGAATTGTCGGATTTACGAACAAGAACAACTTCAGATGAAAAGGGGCTACTAGATTCCCTAACGGCACCTATGTCTATCATTTCTTTTAGATGTTGTCTTACCTCTTCCATCATTGCGGGAGGAATCCGTCTGTGTGCATCCTTGAAGGGCGTCTCATCTTTTAAGTTGATCTCGTGAGTAACGGTAGCTGTTCGACCGAGATCTAATGAACTTTTCGACATAATATTGGACCAACGATTGAACAATTGTTTGGCCACTTTAGTCTGATCATATGAAAGATTACCAAGATCAAAGTTTAAATCAGGTAAATTATGCAAACTGTGATTTGAATCTTTGGTAACGTTAGAGTTGACGAATGAAACCGACTGAAGAGAACATAACTTACTATTAGGCTCTATTGTAATAGGATTTGCGGAGATATTGTTAACTCTCACCTGAACATGGATACAGTTATTTTCATCAGGTGAATATTCCACTAATTGAGTGTATAATAATAGATTACCATTCAAACCAGCATTGTCCTGTTCAGATATAACGGGTCATTGGACAATCGGGGGATCCCTCATGATTCCACGTATACACGATACTTCAGCTGGTAATATTCGAACCCCTGTACTCTGTGACGTGACAACTCCAAGATGGCCGAAATTCCATATAAGCTTAGTTGCCATGCACCAGGGATTTGAATTCGGAGTGCCTACCTCTCCAACAAAAAGTTTGATTACGTTTGTTTCAACGATCATCAGAAATGGTGTCTGGGACAACTAATACTGGAGCTATGACAGACTTCTTTCCCCCAGGAACACCAAGATGAACATTTACGTACCCAAAATATGAAAGACGTTCACCACCAGGTCCAAACACGCGAGCTTGAAATCATTCAGAGACAACAATCTGTCATTTTGCAAATGATTACGGTAAAAAGTGTGGGACATTGTTGTCACCATCGACCCAGTGTCCAAGATACATGTACAATAATTGTCCTTGACAAGTACCCCAGATTCATTGGATTTACATATTAGTGTAATACTTGTGCTTTTAGCGGTTTGACTCCCAGTGTGCCCGGCAGAGAGAGTCGTTAACCGTTTAAAAGACCAGTCATGATGTGAAATATTATCGGAGATAGACGGACTCTCATGGAGATTATCTACACGGCCGCGTCCACGACCACGCCAACGGTTAGATTGGGGCTACTCTTTTTTCGATAGGCTCTAATCTCGATAAAATTTCAAACAATTGTTCTTGACTAGATGTGACATGGTAGGACTCCCTTGTTAGAAATGCAGTGTAGAGTTATCACCCTTGACCTAGCTCTCCTGTCGAACATCCCTGTATTTTGGAGACGAACGCTGCATTTTTTCGACCATTACATTTTGCAAGAAATATAACTGGTATGTTGTTTTCATATGCTAATTTTGGTAGCAATTGAACTATTAGATATTTGGCTCACGTGCAAAGTTGTAATCCATAATGATGAATTGAAGTCTTCTGTAATTTTTGACATTTGTACTGCTAGTCGAGCAGACGGACATGTGTTTTTCACCCGCCATTTTTAAGATGCGGTTTCTCGCATTTCATAGTTTTTGTCAATGATAACTGCGACTGTTGCATTGATGTTTAATTATTTTTTTTGTATTTAGAACTCAGCAAATGTTTTTATTTTGTATTTTTATTTCCGTTCGCGCATTCCACAGGTCAACATGGATGTGACAAGTCTTCCTTCACTCGTCCCGTGTCGCCATGCACCATCGGATTATGCCTTAGTTCCCCAGTTACAGAGCAGGGTAAACTAATGGAATCACATGACCATTAGAACAGACAGGGTTTCACAAGAGCAAAGTAACTGTAATGTTAGTTTGATTCTCGCGTTTGTCTTAATTAATATAGATGTACCTCTGTATATGGACCTTTTGTCTGAAATAAAGTATTATTAATAATTAGGCACCAACAAAGCTACAGTGCAGTGGATATATTTACTTCACATAAACACCTGATACATTTTTGATTTGTTTCCGCAAGAGAGTTAAACACCGGTCCTGGCCCTTAGTCCAACGATACAACAAATGTTCTTTGAGGGTTTTTGAAATCTATTGTCGTGTAGCTAAATATATATTTTTTCTTGACAGGAATTATGTATAATCGTTAGAATTGGTCATAAATACAAGACGGTTACCCAAATTTTCAATATCAAAAATTGCCATTTATCGAAGAATTTACGTAACACTACGTTATGAAGTTTAGCTTTCGGTTTTCACTTCCATTTTAAGCTAATCACTACAGACTTCATCGACTTTGTACCGGAATGACGTGCGGACGCAACTGTGGTAGGTGACCTTATGAATAGTCATAACTGTGTCTAAATATAGTAAATACACAATGCAACGTCTGACAACAGTAAATGCTAATAAATAGATATAAATGGGGAAAATGCCAGAACGGAATACATATAATATTCAACTTAGCTAATGATTATGACATCTGGCTTGTTTTCAAAATGTTGACAAAATATTATCTTTTATTCCTTCAAAAGTACCGAAATGACAATAAGTACGCAATTGGTTTTAAAGAAATAAAGGTGATCTACTCTTCTCTTTGCTGAAACTTATTTCATGAAAACGAGTTTAGATCGTGTTTCAATTGGTAAACAAACCGTAAACGCTCCAAATTAACATGTTATAAAATGTGTACATGTCGTGAATATGGCTGATCTGACGAGTAACTATAGTGACGTATGTCTTGAACTAAGATCAAACAGACAGTTCGCTATATAATAGAAGGAATACTTAATGGCCCCTTTAGTGAACTAACTGAGAATACAATATAAGTCTATGCTATCTTAAGGGAGAGATATGGGAGGAATGGCTTTGTGTGTATAACATATCCAATATAAGCCAGAGTCGAAGCCCAAGGCTATTCCGGAAAAGACGTTCCGACTGCGCACAATAACCGCACGGTATAATAGCTCAGAGTTCTTTCTAAATGCTTGGGTATTTTACAGCTTTTCAGGATGTCGGATTTTTACCAGACAAAAATCTGCTTATTAATTCCGCATACAGTTCTCATCTGTCACTTGCCAGTCCTAAACAATAGCACACTAATCGATACGGAGGACATACTATATGTTATAATTTTTGTGTCGTTGAGAAAATGAAGCTAAGCAATGTTTTCGGATAACACTTTTTTAGTTTGAATATATTCTACTTCTGAAAAGGTTCACAGGATCCAGTCCGTCTGTCGACCCTCAGGTATATTAGTGGGTTACACGATGTGGCTCTGGTGATCGCGGGGCTGGTTTTTACGAGGATTCCTCCCGGTTTTCCAACATAATAAGGCGAAGAACGGTGTGAAGTTGACAATCCGTCGTCAAAGTGAAATTGAAACCCTTGAGTACGACATGAAACCCCAAACAAACAAACAAACAAACTAATAAGCTTCTGAAAATGGTGCAGGCGGCCACCTTCATCGAATCCAAACCACGATGTCATTAGTAAAATTGCTGATAGTTCTGTTTTATTGTTATTTTATTCTACAATTTTTATCATTGTACTTTATTATTATTATTCTACATTTTTTTGTTGAATATGTGCCAGACCTTCTCGAAAAGAACTCAATCATCCGGACTTATTTTGAAGCAAATTTTTTAAAACTATAATCTTTTAGATTAATAACTTAAATACTGCACTACGATTCTGTAGTAGAATATGATGTGGGTAGTCTATTAGTCACTACAATATACTCTGTTTCTTCAACGGTATTTCCCGTTATGAAATAAAGACGTTTAAAAAACGATGTCCAATAGACAACTACTATCAAATGCTCTGCAGAAAGTTTCGTCGTCAAAGCTACTATATTATTGTCGAAAAGCAAAACCAAAGATAGAGTTTATAACAAACAGGACTAACGTCTCAACTGTATACAGTGACAGCACATTAAATAGGCAAAGCAAGTAAGGCCTGTCAATTTTTTACTGTTTACTGTCAACAAGTCTGCCAATTTCGTCCAAGGGGTGCAAAATCTATGAACAGTAATCAGTCCAACAATTATGCTGTTTAAAAACCTTTGGCGACCAAGGTTTTAAGCTTTTGCTCGATGAAAAAAAAATATATATCACCTTTCTCGAAGCAAAATATAGGCAAAATATAGGCACAGTAGCTCTGTCTTTCGCGTAAAGTATATTATAGCTATAAACTAATGGGAGCAAGTCTCATTACTGCCGTGTAGCTCGACGATACCGTTCAAAGTAACTGTACTTACAAGCCGTCCCTATACACAAGACTTCCGTTTTATCAGGCTCAGCCAGCACAATGGTAATCTGTTATTCGATCAATGCTATTCGTTAATTGGTAGTCTACCCACAGTTTTTAATCGGTACCCATTAGTATATTTTCCATCAGTCAACAGTATTCGTCGGTCACTCACATTCGTCAATGGAACCCTAATTTTCGCCCGTCGCTTTCCCAGATTCCTCGCTCAATCTCCCTTATTCGTCAATAAGTCACCAGTGTTATCATCAGTTATCCAGAAACCATCTGCAGTTGAGAGCTAATCTTCTCTGTTTTTATACAGGTCGTCAAAAAAGTAATATTTGACATAGGTGAATGTGATTTTTTAAAAATTAATTGAGCTGAAATAGGAGACTGGAGAATAAATGCTATAAATAGTCATTTATATTAACTGTGAAGCCGCAGCTATTCATATAAATTACGGCTAA
>JARFOD010043358.1:0-10175 GCA_031763545.1 Mopalia muscosa | reverse complement strand
TTTGTTTGATTGGGGTTTAACGTCGTACTTAAGGGTATTTCACTTATATGACGACGTGCCAGCCCAATGGGTGAAAGAAACCACCCTCGAAATCACTGGCAACAAACAAAGACAGGACGGGACAAACACATCACCATAACAGGACGCAATGCAGACACCACAAACATATCAGCTTCCTGTTCCCCTTTAGCTCTGAGAGCACCAGGGCTACATGAAGCTCCCTCCAATCGCCCGCAGGAAATAAATGGAAATTATTAGCATTACTTATTTTCATCATATACTGTCACGATGGTGACGTATTAATTATACTAGTACATGTATGTGAATTTGATAAAGTGTATGAAACTAGCCTAACCACATGACATCATTAAACACTGACTTCAACTAAGATGGGAAGCGTTTCCATAATGTGAGAAAGTTAATAGTCCTACTGTGCTAAATAAAGACAAGAAGGTATAGTGAGGGGATAGCCATATTTGTAGGGGGCACTTTCACAGCACAATGAGCCGAAGGTCCAGGGGCCGCCTAGACTCAGGAAACTCTCGAGTTCTACACAGCCGCCTGCGCCTTCTAAGCCAATTTCGCCTAATTTTGTTAACTAGTTGTGTTTTAATATCAGTTTTTAATAATTTTTCTTTGCTTATTTTATATTTTTTTAACTTTTTAAATTATTAGCTTGCTATATGTGGCGATATTGTTTGCCCAATAAGCTTTTTCCACCAGGTCAGTGATTTGTAGTGCTTCTGATAACGTTGTTTACTCACAGCAGCTGTGAAAAATGAGGCGAGGGTTCACGGACCGCCTCATTTGATAAAAACGGGACCACCTAGGCCCTAGAAGCTATCGAGTTCTACACAGTCGCAGGCGATGTTATTTCACTATATAGGCTACATGTATTAAAATTAATTAAATACTTCTCCCAGTGACAAGTTTCTAAATAGATCGTAATCTCGGGTAGTAGATTTGTGTTCTCGTGTGTGCTATAAAAGGTCTGATATGGGTTACTAAGAGAAAATCCAGCTGAATGCTGGAACCCCTAATTAATAATGCTTACCAGTTCAGTTGCCAATTTCTATCTCAAACTGAGCGTATCTATCTATATACATGTATAACAGTCAGACTGAGACTAAATCTAAACCTGTAATGTTGACCTCATTCATCAGTAAAGCAATTTTTAGAAAACTACTTATCTAAGTAGGCCAAACTATTTTCCAATAAATTGTATTAATATTAGCATTACTGCATTAACAAGTTGGAAACTGCATGTGTACTAAGCAGTTTCTTACAAATTGGATTTGTATAGGCTAAATATTGTTTTCAGTTTGTTTTATGAAATTTTTTAAAAAACCTACAAACCTAAGAAATTTTTCTGTTTAGGTTTTTTTAAAAAAACCTAAAAAACCTAATGTTAAAAAAACCTAAATTGCCAGCCCTGAGGAAGAAGAATAGATTATATTTTAGAATGCCCTAATAGTTGGTTGCATACAATATTGTGTTCACCATTGGGAAAATGGCACATTTTGTTGGTCAAGTGCAACAGAAACGCAAATCCCTTTCATCTGTTAACAGAGAGCAAGCGAGTCATTTGGATATATAAAAAAAAGCTAGGTTATAATTTATATCAAAAGTCAACTATTCACTAGTTAACGAGTCTGCATGAGAATTCGGGTCTCCTTCTACAGTGCCCCTCTGTAGCTCAGTCGGTAGGATGTTGAGTCTGCAACTTAATGACCCAGTCTTGAATCCCAGATCAAAAAGTTACAGATACACCTACATTCACTGGCAGCTGACATTTTAGGTATGCCAGCATTGTAAATTTTAACCAATTTGAAAATTTTGCAGAAAGCAACACGTTTTTGTTCTGTGGAATTGTAGATTTGCTGTTTTTAAAACCCCAAGGCTAGAAAAGCTATTTGATGTATGAATGGTTGCATACTGTCGCTGAGTATAAAGTGGGTTACCACATGTGTGAACTGTCAAAGGTAGGCCTACTATAAACACTCCACTCTATAGGTCTTGTGATGTAGTCATTGTCAACTATTGGAAAAGAAAGATATTGGATTGGTCAATATTTGTGGAGCTGTTTTGTTAAGTTATAAAATTATCAAGACATGGCCGCATGGATGAATTTGACTGTAGTTTAAACATTACCTAAGATCCAATTATAAAATGGATACAGCACGATTAGACAATTAGAGAGCATAATTTAACACAAAAGATGATGCCTGTTTGACCTAAATGCGTTTTATTGCAGAAAGGAGTATCGCTTTAAATATGGTAGAAAACGGAAAGGAATGGATCAATTCTGTGTAACTACCTCACACACCTAAAGTCAACCAGTAGATTTGGATTTTGTAGACATATCAACTTATACAGGATTAAAGTATGACCTTCAACATAGTCACAAGCATAATGTGATCTGATATTTTGTAACCATAGCAACCAGAACCACAAGATATCACGTGTCGTCGTGGTAATGTTACCCTGTTCTTTCATATTTTTTTTCTTCAAACTGGCCTTGACAAATTTCAAGTTTCTGAAAACTGGGTTTCCAAAAGTTGACACCATAACTAAAACATGAGTTGCCAATTGAATCTTCAACAGTCCAAATCTGTATAATAGATTCCTTGAATTGATACTAGTTCATTTCCTGGGCTATAACCCCAAAGACTTGCGAACAGTTCTATCAGCGATCTCTTCAAATCTCTGCCGATCTTCTCGCCAAATTTTTGCTGCATCAACATTTGCCGCACTTTCATCATTAGGTTCTGAAAACAAATCAACAGATTTTAAGAAAAATAATAATAATAATAATACTAACTTTAGTTAAAATTGATTTTTTAAGAGTACAATATTAGCTCACAAGGAGCATCAACAAAAGCATTAACATTTATACATAGAACATACAGAATATTATTATATTCAAAGACCAATAAAATAAACATACCCTATAACTTCTATAAGTTGGGACACTGTAAATTGGGGCAGGCCACAGAAATAACAGTTAAGACATCTTGTGGTACAGCCTATTTCTCTGTCCCAACTGCTAGAAATTATAAGGTATACACATAAAACTTGTGCAATGTTATTACAGACCAAGGTAAGTAATAAAATATATATTTTAAATACAAAATAATTTTTTATGAAACTATACATTGGAAGCCGGAACTGAAAATGACTGTTATCGAGACCTGATGCTACCAAGCACCTGTGGATATGACATTGAGGCTGCTTGAGCTGTCTAGAAGAAATTTGAAACGAATGCAGTGAAAGTTCCTATAGAAATTTAGGGCATGGCGTTATGACGTTGATACCTGATATATACATAGACTTTGCTGTCCTACATAGAAGGAAGATCAGTAGTCTGACACGCTAACCACTGAATTGAACCATAATCTGTGAGACTTTGCATTATTAAACATACCTGAGAGCATACTGACTACGGATAAAAGGATTTTTTCTACACTTTGCACAGGACTCCATCTTTCAGCACTGGTCTCGTAGCCCATTGGGTCATCACCGGGTGCGTGGAGAATAGAGATGCATACTCTACCGTCGGGATAAACTGAAAACATAGTATTGATTGATTGAATGATTGATTGGTATTTAACGGCATTGCCAAGGGCATTTTTCACTTATATGATGGCGGTGTATCAAAGAGTAATTGACACACTGGATATATATTATTACAATTATTATTTAATTATTTTTTCATTTATTTATTAATTTTTTTAACATATCTAACTAAACCATCACAAAATACTGTAAAGACTCTTAGGTGGTCTTTTAATTAGAGGTAATAACAAACTTAAACAGAATTTTTTTTGGTTTTAATTTATATTTGTTTTGTGTTTTTATTATTTCAAGTCACCATCTTAAATGTATACTCATTGAATGTTTAATTGTGTGTATGTACGCGCTATAAGCCTAGAGCTTAGTGTGTACTTTATGCTGAAAATAAAATTTATAAAACAAAAAATTGCCACACTAACATAACTGTTAAATGTTAAATGTTCTGCTCTGTTGGAAAATGAATGTTCCTCCAGTACTAAGTAATTGTTTGTTTGTTTGATTGGGGTTTAACGTCGTACTCAAGGGTATTTCACTTTTATGACGATGTGCCAGCCCAATGGTTGAAGGAAACCACCCTCGACACCACTGGCAACAAACAAAGACAGGACAGGACAAATACAGGACGACGACAACATGACGCAATACAGACACCACAAACAGATCGGCTTCCTGTTCCCCTTTAGCTCCGAGAGCACCAGGGCAACATGAAGCTCTCACCAACCGCCCGCCCAGCCAATAAGAAAGGAATAGAGGCGGACAGTCTACAAATACAAAACATTACGCACTGGTTAGTTTGTATGGGGCTTAACGTCGTACTCAAGGTTATTTCACTTATATGACGATGAATTGGTTAAATGGGTGGGAAAACCGACAAAAAACACAGGAAAAAAGACCCCCGCGATTGCCGAAATCACATTGTGTGACACTCCCATACACTTGATGGTCGACAGACGGACTCGAACCCATATATCGAAGTGGGATATGTAGGCAGACAGGTTAATCCTAAGCCACGGTTCTATAGTATTGGAAGATCAAGTTACCGTCTTTTCCAATGGCATTCATCGATTGCTTGAAATATACATACAGTTTTAATGGAACCTACCTCTGATGTAGATATCAGCTTTTGACCCCGCCGAACTAATCGTTAGCTGTATGATTATAGCGAAGACAGTACAGTCAACTTCTGTAGGCTCTGAGCCCATAAAAAATGGCTTGGTTCCTTACAGAAAGAAAAAAAACAATTCAGGGTAATTATTCAAGTTTCCCCGTTTTTGTAACGTGACATTTCCGGTTTGTAATTCCCCTTTAGCGACTGATCGTGTTTCGATAAACTGGGTTAATCAAGATTTGTTTGTTTGTTTGATTAGGGTTTAACGTCGTATTCAAGGGTATTTCACTTCTATGACGACGGAATGTCCACTTCACTCTTCTCCTTGCCTTATTACGGTGGAAAACCAGGAGGAAACCTCGTAAAAACCACCCCCACCATTTGTAGCATTAGGAAGCACTCCAGTCACTAATAACTAGGTGAGCAAGTTGTAAGCATGAAATCTGTACAAAAATTATTTCCCCAATGAAGATACATATGAACACCTTGTCAACATCATGTCCACAAGTTGTTCACAATTTATTTTTCCCCAAATCTCTTATATTGTTTGAGTTATTCTGATAACCTGGCTCTGGTTGATGTGTATATTTATATATAGTTAACAGGAAAAAACTTTTGCTTGCCTCCACCACTGATGTTAATACTTATGTTATAACAAATTCATCTATGTTAATGTTCAACAAATACAACATGCACTAAGAATCCGCTTAGGAGCATTACTACTTTGTTAAAAGATTGCTTTGTTATTACACACAAATTTCTCAAACCATCTACACCACAAGATACAAACAGAGCTACAGACCTACACCACAAGATACAAACAGAGCTACAGACCTACACCACAAGATACAAACAGAGCAAAGACCTACACCACAAGATACAAACAGAGCTAAAGACCTACACCACAAGATGCAAACAGAGCTACAGACCTACACAACAAGATACAAACAGAGCTACAGACCTACAGATGCTGTTACCGTTAGTAAGACATGCATTTCCCACTGAATATTAATGTAGGATTCCATACACTACTTACTTGTTCACATTTTTGCCACTGCAGGTTGACAATCACATCGTTTTTCCTACAGGTAATTTCCCATATTAAGGACTTGACATCAAGGTTTAAACACATGAGCTCTTCCAGCAAATCAACAGGTAGGAAATCTTCCTGATTTCCCATGTTTTCCTAAGTTCTTTGCAAGAATTGAAGCTAGAAATATAGCTCCAATATTGTCCAACAATTAAGTTTTCAGTAATACTACTGAGCTCAATATAAAAGGACTACATTTGTTTCAGGAAAGTCTACTCCAAACTTCTCTTTTCGAAGAACAAATTCAAGGATTTCTAATCCCTATCAGAGGGAACCCATAGTATCAGCATAAAAGGAGTGTCAAACCAAAATTGGATGATGCATATTGCCTAGCAGTACAACACCAGTCAAACACTGTTACACAGGTCACACTGGCACACATTGTTTACATGGCACAACCAATCAGTTTTCACTTTACCAAGCAATTGCATGTTATATAATATGCATATATACATACATTGTATCATGTACTCCAATAGGTACTGACTCAGTGAGTGATCACCTAATGTGGGTACTGACTGTGCAACATCATGCTGTGTCTCACCATGGAGTTAACACTAATGCACATGTCACAAACTTGTTATCCTGTCCCAGTGAGGGGTGTTTGGACTAGGTCATTCCAATTGCTGTCTACCCTGACCTGCCTTGACAATGACAGTAATCTGATCTCCAGCAGATGTGTACAAGTGTATAATCCCAAAGAAAACACTTAGAACCTTCTCTTAAATATGCCCTGAAAAATAACAAATATATTGCATGTAAGCATATGTATAAATATCACAATCAACATTTATTTTAGTGAACCAGTATGTACATGTACCCTAAATCACCTCAAATTCATCCAGAAAATTGATATTTTGAAAGTTATTGAAAAGACTTGGATATTGTGTTGGAGAGGCAGAAGATGAATTTTTCAGATAGAAAGCATACAAATTTGCCAGAAAACATAAATATGTTTGATTAAATGCTGTAATTTTATCACAAGCAAAGAAGTAAGGATTTGTTATGGACAAAATTTGAGATGGTTTAGGGTTTTCCACAGATGTAAATATAATTTTAAAAACAAATACATATACAAGTCTTTATTCAGCCAATAGTAAAATTTGATTGATGGAAGCCAATGTTCAGATAAACACATTCATATGAAAAAATACATAATAACTGGATTCTGGACGACTAGAGGATGGGTTGGTTAACACTCCTCTAGTTAAATACACATGTACTACATGTAAGGTTATAAATACAATACTATCTGCAACACAGCTGCTTCCTTATACATATATGGTACTCTATAACCAGACTTCATTATGCTACATGTATATTTAAAAACATACAAAAATTCAAAGCATATTCTGCAAATTATCTATGATGCAGTTAAGGGATTTATAGCAACATCAGAAGAGCACCTAAGTTAAAGGTCTTATGAAAAGAAGATTGCTCTCTTAAAACACAACATGCAGTGTTTTTTCAGTTTGCTTTACTAGATATAACGGTTTGCGTCCTCCAAGCCAACAGCCTAGCTGCAAAGCACAAGATAATGTTTGTTTCTTTCTTTCTTTGATTGGGGGTTTAATGTCATACTCAAGGGTATTTCACTTATATGACGAAGTGCCAGCCCATTGGGTGAGGGAAACCACCCTTGACACCAAACAAAGACGAATGGGAGCACCAGGGCAACATAAAGCTCCCTCCAACCGCTAATTAGAATTTTAATATAGCAAAGTACACATGTATAGTAACAACTCTGAGGAAACTTTTAGCAACTTTTTTAGCAACTTTTAGCAGTTGGGACAGAGAAAATAAGCTTTACCACAGGGGTCTTACATGGTATTTATGTGGCCTGTCCCAAAATTAGAGTGTCCCAACTTATGGAAGTTAGAAGGTAAATATTTTTTGTTGTTAAACTTTAAAATACACAAAATGTCTAAAGTATTTACATGAAGTGACTAGCAAAATGGACCAATTGTAATGTGTTGGTAACTCTCCTGAACGGAGTGAAAAAAATTGACATCATTGCTAGCATTGAATTCCTCTGACATAAAGCTAACTTGATTGTCGAATGAAATAATTCTCCTCTTAATCTTATCAATATCAGAGGGTTTCCATTATGTCATTTATGTGTCATCTACAATCTAAGCATATAAAGAAGGAATTGTTCCCTTGGATATAAGTGACGATAAAACCTTACAAGGCAAAACACTCTATGGAAGGCAACTTCTCGTTTGTTTTTACGCAACGGTTAATGTCTGATATCTTCCAAAGACTCAAAATCAGTAACTTTGGAGCACTTTGAATCAAATCCACAGCATCCCATGAGACAATATCTATGAAATTAATGGAAGCCATACAAATACGTCGACATAAAGCGGAATTAAACAGGGAGAAGGGATTAGTCTTGCCTACAGCCTTAATATACCGCAATTAAATTAACACCACTTCATGTGAATTGTTAATTTTAATTGGACCCCTACATCCTCTGTATGATCTTTCTGAAGACCTTCAATTTGTTTCAACTGTTGGAAGTTTACCAATTGTTAATCACTACAAGACAATTTATAAATGTTATGATAAAATCTGCCCTCGACTTTGGCTCTTCGACTTGCAATAGGAAAAATGTTGTTAAAGCAAATACTTTCAATGTTGAAGCACCACGGTTTGTTCTTTTAGTTCAGACTATTGTTTTAACCAGGCTAACACAACACACATCATTCTTTCGCTCTGCCAGATCTTTCAGCTAGGGACAGATATGTCACATTTATTCTTCAGTTAGTTGTTGTAGCCTAATGCTGTACATGGTAGTGTAACAGTTGTCCTCATTATGATGTAACCTACCTACTCAAATACACATGTATGTATAATCACCTAGGCTTGTTTAAGGTCTTACACATGCGGCCTATGAAACGGCTATCTGGAGCAATTGGGAATGGATTTATTTTTATCATTATCGATACTGGGTGTAGGACAAAAGGTCCAGGGGACAAAAAGTCCAAGTTTACTTGATAATTTATATACAAATGAAAAACAAATAGATTCTTATCTTATATGTCAACGTCTTTAATAAGATTATATACAGAATTATTTACACAATTAGCACACTCATAAAACATAAACAATTCAGAGCAACTTAATTATTTTAATTATGGATACGTATATGGTGTGTCCAATGCCTGGAAGCATCTCCTCCAAGGTTTTGCATCCATCTACCAAATCCAAACAAAGATTTCTCAGTCCTTCTTGCAGGTCCATCGTTGCTCGTTTGACACGCTTTCTCAGCGGAAGTCCAATTGTATCATTTGACAAGTGTGTCCTCACATGGATTGCATCCTTGATTATACAGTTGATGCCAACCCAAACCGTATGGTGAGAATATCCGACTAATGTCTTAAAGAACGGTTCCAACTCACACAGAGATTATTTGTACGATCTTCGTTGTTGATCGTTACCGGGTGGACATTCCACTTCTCTGGTGGGAATAATGGAGGAATTCTTCGCATTCTGATGTGGCCATTTCCATTACCAATGGTTATGCAGCGAATAGCATCAAAGTAGTCAATAAGTGCACTGTGGTTAGAATCCTTCGGGTTAGTGCTGTCACGATTAACAGAAATTACGATTAATCGCGATTCACACCTCTCGGTTCAGTTCACGGTTCAGCTTAAGCAAATTTCGGTTCCGTTCAATTTGTTAAATGGAGACATCAGTTTGTGTATTCACTATTCAACACTTGACTGCATGCCATGTCAGGCAAAATTACGGGCAATTTTACTTCATACATGATTTCGTTTTGTATTTCAGCAAGAATTACGTGATTAAAACTTCATAATAAATTCCACTATTGTTTATTCTTGTCTATTTGGCAATAAGTACTCTCAACTCCTATCGCTTCGCTGTTGTTGTACTCCTCGTGGATATGATTGCCTGGCTGTTGCCGTGCATTCTCCAGGCTTCGTTATACATACACTGCCACATATTACAGGAAAATACATATAACATGGAAATTGCCAGAACAAAACACATATCGTACAAATATGCAGAAGTTTGTCATTATTTACTCAGATAAAAATTATATTAATGCTGCTGTTTTCTAGATGTCACAGTGTCTTTTATTTTATCCGAAAATATTTAATAAAACTTTTATTTCACCATTCAAAATAGGTTTCAAGAAGTCTTAAAATACTAAAACTAGCAAACTCTTCCCGCGAGCTCAGCTGTGGCGTTCTCCGCAGAAAGGGTGTTATAACATTACTGCGTGGCTTCTATTTATACAAACCATATGCAGAGAGTTGAATTTGGAAAACTAGGCTTTTAGTGTTTTTTACGACGGACGGCAGCGCAGTTACAGAGGAAAAACAATTTTAAAAACTTGTACTGCTTTTTGCTCAAATTTTAGTTAGTTGAAAGAAC
>JARFOD010043347.1:0-10176 GCA_031763545.1 Mopalia muscosa | reverse complement strand
TGCTGTCTTCACTAAGGGTATTTTGTTCTGGGTGAACTCATTCTGTCTTCACTAAGGGTAGTTTGTTCTGGGTGAACATTATGCTGTTTTCACTAAGGGTAGTTTGTTCTGAGTAAACATTATGGTGTCTTCACTAAGGGTAGTTTGTTCTGAGTAAACATTATGCTGTCTTCCCTAAGGGTAGTTTGTTCTGAGTAAACATTTTGCTGTCTTCACTAAGGGTATTTTGTTCTGGGTGAACTCATTCTGTCTTCACTAAGGGTAGTTTGTTCTGGGTGAACCTTATTCTGTCTTCACTAAGGGTTGTTTGTTCTGGGTGAATGTTATGCTGTCTTCACTAAGGGTAATTTGTTCTGAGTAAACATTATGCTGTCCTCACTAAGGTTAGTTTGTTCTGAGTGAACATTATTCTAGCAAACTAACATACAAACTTACATATAAACAAACTAGCAAACAAACAAAATCATCAACAAACTAACGAATGTACAAGCAAATTACTAAACAAATTGATTAAAAACAAACTGACAAACAAAGCAACTTATAAAAAACAAACTGATAAACAGACTACTAACTAACTTAAACAACAAATTAATTAACAAACTAACAATAAAGCAAATTAATAAACTATCTAAAAAACTAACTCAACCAGCAAAGAAACCTATTAATTAACAATTAAACCAATTAATAAACAAATCTAACTAGAAGTACATGTTTCTTTTCAGTTTTAAAGGCGGGAGTTGTGAGCCAAGCAAAAGGTTCAGCTTACGTAGAACTCAACAAGACCAAAGTGATATGTGCAGTGTAAGTCCTTCATCAGTTCTTTTCTTAAGTTAATAAATAATAATAATGATTGCTGGTAAGGATTCCCACGGGTTCTCACCAGGTGCAGTTTGTACCCAGTGAGTTGCGGGACACAAAAACGAGGTTTCATCTTCATTTTCGCCATATATAAGCTAGGAACAGTGTGAAACATAAAAGTTTTTTCAGGAACTGTTGATTAATTTTTGTTTGTTTTTCCTAGAGCACTTTGGCTAGAGGTCAAGTATAACACTAGTCAATCAATCAATCAATCATCAATCAATCAGCCAATCAATCAATTTTTTTTTCTAGATATGGTCCAAGAGAGGTGGTAAAAAAAGAGGACTTCAGTATGAAAGGTCAGCTGACCTGTGAATTTAAATTCGCCACATTTTCCTGTCAATCCAGACGTCAACATCAGCAAGATAATGAAGAGAAGGATTTGTCTGTTCTGTTGTTAGAGGCCATGGAACCAGCCATTTGTTTGGTGAGACCGTAAACCAATAGGAAACTTTTGTTGAGTATTGATACTATAGATAAAATGTTGGTTTTCCACTTATCATGGACAGCTTTACCCTAGCTTTGAAAAGTTTTGTAAAACATGGTAATTTGCATTCACATTTGACTATTGTACCACATGCACTATAGCCATGCCACTTGCTATTCTATACCCAGCCCAATTTCAACCAATGATCTACCAGCTGTTTTGAAAATGAATTCTACTTTCAGTGTGACTTTTTGCAACCTCAGTCCATTACGTACTCTTACATCCTTTTAATACCAGACTCTCTTTTATTCACTGCTATTAAAAATATAAATTTGCCTCTTGTGAATTTAAGGAAAAGTGTGACAATCCGTCATATAAATGAAATTACCCTTGATGACTTTAAACCCTAATTAAACAAAGAAAACAAATCTCACTTTGTTCTCAGAGATGGGTTTTTTTTCTGTCAAACTAGTTGGCACATGATCATCTGAGAGAAATGACCTTCAGAATGCTGTTCAATCAAAAACAGGCCTGGGACAGTGGCTTAGTGGTAGTGTGTGCGCTTCCTAAACTTGCTTAGGTGTACTGTTCACAGGATCAAGTCAGTCTGTCCACCATCAGGTATATGAGCGAGTCACACATTGTGGCGCTGGCAATCGCCGAAAGGGTTTTTGGAGGTTTCTTCTTGGTTTTCCCTGCAACGAGGCAGGGTGCACTGGACAATTTATTGACATATAAGTGAAATACCCTTAAACACGACAAACACCAATCAAAGAAACAAACAATCAATTAGAAACAACTGAAACTATTCATTGAGTGCCACAGGCAATTAAGGAATGTCTCTTATCATTGTTTAATAATTTCAAAATGTTTATTGTTGTTGAACAGGACAAATTTCCCAAGGCACAGTTGAACCTGTATACAACAGTACTGGAGAACGATGGCAGTGGTAAGATTCTTTATGATTTACCAATTAAGCTCAAATTAACATCCAGACATTTTGGAAAAGCTACGGTACAAATGTTTTCCATCTATGGTTGCAGACAGCTTTATCAAGACATTATCAAGAAGACTACTGTAGAGTACTTAATTTTTGTGTGGAATTAATTTTTACGATATTCAGGGTTACAAGTTATGTGCAAAAATCAATTCCCGTGAACAGACATACATCAATACAATGTAACCAGGCTATAATGTGCCACGGTATACCACATATGCACACAATTAGGCTTTATAACCAGTAAACCATATGGAAAATACTTATTGTATCTAAAGCTGTCCACGTGTTTGACATAAAAATATAATCTGGTAAAGTATTAATGGAAGGCACTATAAGGGCAAAGCAAGGCATTTACAAAGTTAACAAAAGTAATCCAGTTGCATTTGTTAATTATGACCTTATATACCAGTGGCAGCCCATGGAACTGAACAACAGCACCTTTCATTGGCTGTAAAGCCCGAATCCGCTAACCAGATCTCAGGGAAGCAGTCTATATCATGCTGTTTATCGATACATGCTGCACAGTTTAAAGTTCAAATTAGTCAAGAGACTGAAGTTTCTCAGCTGGCCCAACAGTTTGACCCTTCTCTGACTTGTCTCACAGCAAGACGCATGAAACTAGACAGCGTGGCCTGTAGTAAGAACAGATCCTTATATAAACTCGTTTTGTTGTATTTCATTAGTTCATGTGCATAACAAGCTTATTGGCCCACTGCAGACACTGAGACATGGTACCATCCAGGACAAGGGTTCATCTTGTGTTGTGTGCTTTTCTTTTTTTTGTTGTTGTTGTTCAGTACAGATGATTGACTACATGTATCAACATGGTGTGTTCTTTCCATGATACATGTAACACTACATTACTTTATTTATTTTTTATTACGCTCTATACTTATTATAGAAAAGTACCTTGAAAAAATGAAATTATTACCTTGAAATGTGTAAGGTGTACAAGCCCTGCCTTGAGTGTGATGTCAACCCATATCAAACAAACAAAACAACAAATAGAGATCACATTTTGAACACAAATTTGATTAGATAGATACTGGTTAATTGTCATAGGATTTTGTTGTTGTTGGTTGTAGTGTTGTCTGCAGCTATAATGTGTGCCTCAGTGGCTGTAGCCGATGCTGGCATAGAGATGTATGACCTGGTGACGGCTTGTTCCGCTGTAAGTACTCCAGTTACAACGTCTAGTATCTCCTCTATCTCGTCAAAACATATAACTGGTCCATTGAATTACATGTAATCTTTCTTACACTACACCCCCAAATCCCTAATAATCTTACTCTCAAGCCTATCATGACTTAATTTTCTCACGCTACAGGCCCTGATAATCATACTCCCATGCCTAGTTTTGTTCTCCTAAAACTGACTGTTCCAAAATCCCCCAGGCATAAAAAGCTTACCACCAGCCACTCAGAAATAGGAAGTTACCTCCCCTTGCACCTACTTTTGCCATGACAACACTGCCAGACAAAGAGATCATAGTTGTCTATATTATCGTTGAGTTTTATTCCTTATAAATAAAGAATAATTATTTTTATAATACTTTATGAGGAATAAGATAATATTCCTTATTATCTATATTTGTGGACCACATGTGACCTGTGGAGGTTTAGATTGTAAGAAAACATTCGTGTTTGTACCATCTCTCGGGTTTGTGCATAGCAATGTACATTCTTGGCAGCCATTCTAAAATGTCAGGATTTTAAAATCGAAGTCAACAACAGTAAACAAAGCCTGTGTAAGGTGATGAAAAGAGAATCCAAGTCGACTCTGTACATTACATCAAAACTGACTTCCGTTGTATTTAGTCTCCTATGCCGAAAATATGTATATATTTTTGGAAAGCTTGAATTCTCAGGATTACATATAAACTGCGATCACCAGTTTTCGAACACTAATAACAATACCATGTGGCTGATTTAAAAGCGTCTTAATTAACCTTCAGACGGGCCCCTGGAGATGCTGTTTTCTCCAAGTTATTGATGAAATGCTGCTCTTAAATTTTAACATCATTCTGTATCAAAAAAGTACAGAAAAACAACCAAAGATAGTAAAATGTTTGAAAACCGGTGCTGTTCGGAAAATGGTGATCGGACGACATAAGAATGTTGTGAAAATCCACTCATTATTTCTAATTAATATTTGTCTATCCCATCTTGGTAAGTCGAATCAAAATGTAAAATACAACTTTCAGAAAATAATTTTCAAAAATTGAGGACAAACTTATAAAAAAATGAGACACTGTTTACTAGATTGCATTATGCACCTTACAATGGAACTAATTTCAAGTTTCTAGCATGAATTACGCCTTGTCCAGTCTGTTTAAAAAATGAAATGCCAGAAATAGGCAATTAAAGTTTTGCGACTTCGATACATGATCATGGGAAAACATAATTATAGGCTCCAGTTTAACTGTTTGTAATTCGAATTTCGTATTATCTTACTTACCAACATATAGTTTGAATACATAATTTTTAATCTAAGCGATGAAAACAAATTGGTTCATTTTGAGCCCAAGGGGTCCAGCAAGACCTTAAATTGACTTGAATGATAATTGTTGTACTGCACAGGTCCATGTTGTATATCTTCCATATATGTTACTGCTCAATGCACTCTAGTTGATGTTTTAGATCACATACCCAAGTGTAATATGCTGTTTCTTTCTAGAGGTTACATGGGGATCAAATTTTACTGGATCCTGCCCAGTCCGAGGAGTATAATTCTAAGGTAAACAGCCGTCACTTTACCTCATTCCTAAGCTCTGTTTTTTCAGGCTCTCTGAATAAGGACAGTTTGTTTCACTAGAAGTAATGCTATCTTGACTTAGCAATGAAAGTAGATTTACCTTCAATCTTTACAAAACACTTGACATTATATGGTTGTGCAAGTGTAAATGACTGTTTAACATCATACTCAAAGGTACACCCACACCACCATATGAGTGAAATAACCTTAAGTACAGCATTAAAACCCTACAAGCAAGCCAACAGCCTCTGTCACTTATTAACTTTATTTCCATAGGTTTTGTTAAAACTTGACACCGACATTTAACCGCAATCAATCAAACAAATATAACTTGGACACAAATACTCAGGGTTTTCTGGACAAAATAACAGCTTTTTTCTTTTTAGCTAAAATAGTGTCGTTTTCTTATGTCATAACTATGGACATTTTAAGCAAACCACTAACACAAGCTCTCTTTATAAATGTCTTGAAAAAGTTTGAATTTCAAGGTCTTGGGGTGAAGGTTTTAAAGTTATTTTTGAATGAGTGTCAGTGTTGAAAATGTACTGGTTTGGGAGTCGCTGTGATGTCTTGCTAATTTAGTTCAGTTGTTTAACCAGGGCTTGTCTGGTCTTTTTTTCACACAGGACTGTAGCATATCCACGGGGTCCAAGGGAGGTAATGTAACAGTCGGCCTCATGCCATCAATCAACCAAGTGTCCGCGTTATCATCAACAGGCGAAGTAGATCTCGAAACTATGTCTAATGTAAGTGTGCAAACTATATGTACATCACTGCCTAATGACCTGGTCCTGCCTCAGGGTACACGATATGGTGGGTGGCTGTGGGTGGATACACTAGTTCAGTTTGGGATAGGTAGCCAACTAGCACACTGTTATATGAGTGAGATACACTCATGGTTCAGCGGTGGTGTGTTTGACTGCCCATCGATATACCACATACTAGTCCATTCATACCTGGTAGGGATGACTCTCGAGTTTTAAGGGGCCAATATCCAACTCCTAAACTCGCATAAAAACTTAATTTAAGCTGGTTTTCCTTGCTTATTTCATTGAAAGTCAGTCAAACAAAAATTTTGAATCAAACAATAGATAAAATTAGCTGACATACAATTGATCTAACAATTTTCTTCTAATTTGGTTTTGGGTGTGCAAAAAAAAAACAACAAAACAGCTGCATTTTTCATATTTTCGTTTATGGGATATCAATAACTTAAATATAAGGGGGGTGGGGGGGGGGGGGGAGGGGGACTTAATACTATTAATTTTTTCAATAGTATAGTACTTTAGTTGGCAGGTGGGAGAGGACTTAGAAATGCTCTGAAGACCTATTTATAGGTTTCCCAAATTGTCATCTAAATTTTAAATTTTGCTACTAAATTTGACAAATTTTTCATCCGGTTATCAATGAAGATTATATTTTAAAGCAATTTTGCTTTATTTTTCACAAAGGCACATTTATGTATTTAAAAAATCAGCAAACAAGGGGAAAATGCAAATGTTAGGTTACCTCAGAAAATTTTATAGGACCGATTTTAAGATTCTGCCAGAAAAGATTACATCACAGACCTGCTTAGTATGAAGTTAATAGTACCAATCAATTCCTTAAGTAGGCCTGCGCTAACTAATCCTACATGGATGTGTCGTTCACGGGACTTGTCTGTCTGTCGACCATCAGGTATATGAGCGAGTCACACCATGTGGCTCTTGCAAACGGAGGGGTTTCACAAGGTTTCCTCCTGGTTTTCCACTGTAATTAGACCAGGAACCGTGTAAGGTGGACAATCTGTGGTCATATCAGTGAAATACCCTTGAGTACGACGTTAAACCCAAAACAAGCTAATAAATTTTTGTGCATTTAACACAATTCAGTGAAGGAGATAGCACTCTGCTAGGACCTTAACTTGTGTAGATTGTTTATAATTTATGTTTAGTGCGGGAATAAATAAATGATGCCTTTTTTATTGTTTTTTTCCAGGCTGTGAGGAAATGTAGCGAGTGTTGCCATCAGCTTTACCCAGTCTTACAGGACTGTCTGGTCAAAACTGTGAAGAGTAGCTTACAACAAAACAACAGATAATTAAGATGTGCTGGTATTCATCATCAAGCAATCTTTTAACTCTCATAAAAAGTTTATTGTCAAAGAACTTCTGATGCACATGTATAAGTGTTTGTTATCAAGCAAGAGATTTTGAATAGCAATTTAATAAGCACTCTTGATTCGTCACGGCTAGTCACTGACAGATTCGTCACGGCTAGTCACTGACAGATTCGTCATGGCTAGTCACTGACAGATTCATCACGGCTAGTCACTGACAGATTCGTCACGGCTAGTCACTGACAAGTTTCAAGTTGCGTCCCAAGCTTGTTACACACAGAGTGTTTTCTTTAACATTTTTCATCTCCTATGGGGAAAAACTCATGTGCAGTGGGCTTTATGCTAAATATATGTGTTGATTACAATGTACCTGTCGAAGGTCAATTATTTAAGGCCCACCATGAAATACACACACATCATGCTTCTTTCCTTCATATGGGGCCCATTTTGGAGCAAGACACCAAGATTGAATCATCGGAGCCAGTAAAATTCATGTATGCCTGATTCTGCGAGTGTCCGGCGAAATTTTGAAGACATGTGGTCATGCTTATTTTTGTATCCACAGATTAAATAAATTTCTCAGAATGCTTATCCCATAAACGATGTTTGTTGACTTTTCAAGATCTTTAGCAACTTTTAAATATATTGAAAATGTTATTTCTTCTACTACTGTAAAAGGGGAGGGTAGAAAAGTGTGTCTGTCCTTCTGTGAGTCCATGCTTCAGTCTGTCCATCCTTCTGTGTGTCCATCCTTCTGTGTGTTCATCCTTCAGTCTGTCCATCCTTCTGTGTGTCCATCCTTCAGTGTGTCCATCCTTCTGTGTGTCCATCCTTCAGTGTGTCCATCCTTCAGTGTGTCCTTCCATCTGTGTGTCCTTCCGTCTGTGTGTCCATCCTTAACTGCATCCATCTTTTTTTTGGTGTTTGTCCTTCTGTGTTTCCATCCTTCTGTGTGTCCAGCCTCCTGTGTGTCCATCCTTCTGTGTGTCCATCCGTCTGTGTGTCCATCTTTCGGTGTGTCCATCCTTTTGGGTGTTTGTCCGTTTGTGTGTCCATCCTTCTGTTTTTGGTGTCTGTCTTGCGTCCTGTTGTCTTCTGTATTTGTCCCATCCTGTCTTTGCTTGTTGCCAGTGGTGTCGAGGGTGGTTTCCTTCGCCCATTGGGCTGGCATGTCATCATATAAGTGAAATACCCTGGAGTAAGACGTTAAACACCGATCAAACAAACAAAAACAAATCTGTTTGTCCATCTTCCTGTGTGTCTATCTTTCTGTGTGTTCTTCCTTATGTGTGTCCATCCTTCTGTCTGTCCACCCTTCTGTGTGTCCATCCTTCTATTTGTCCATCCTTCTCTTCCCAGCCTCCTGTGTGTCCATCCTTCAGTGTGTCCATCTTTCTGTGTGTCCATCCTTCTGTGTATCCATCCTTCTGTGTGTCCATCATTCTGTGTGTTCTTCTTTATGTGTGTCCATCTGTCTGTCTATCCTTCTGTGTGGCAGGTGGTTGGAGGGAGCTTCATGTTGCCCTGATGCTCTCAGAGCTAAAGGGGAACAGGAAGCCGATCTGTTTGTGGTTTCCGTATAGCATCCTGTCATTGTACTGTATTTGTTCAGTCCTGCCTTTGTTTGTTGCCACTGGTGTCAATCCTTCTGTACGTTCATCCTTCTGTGTGTCAATCCTTCTGTACGTTCATCCTTTTGTGTGTCCATTCTTCTGTCTGTCCATCATTCTGCTGGCCCATCCTTCTGTGTGTCCATCCTTCTGTGTGTTCTTCCTTCTGTCAGTCCATTCTTCTGGCCCTTATAAATGTAAGAATAATAAAAATAATATTTACTGGCATATGTACTTTCCACTGTTAGCAAATTTCATATTGTTTTATATGATGTAAATCATATTGCAACCCAGAACATCTGATAAGTGTGAATTCTCTATACAAGCTATAAGCTTTGTTATCAGATGAGTTGAAAAAAAATACATGTACACTGTACATATAAATCTTTTCTCTCTAGCTTCTGATAAATTGATTGTCAGAACAGGGTTTCCTTTTAAATATGTGGGTGATTGGAGGGAGCTTCATGTTGCCCTGGTTCTATCAGAGCTAAAGGGGAACAGGAAGCCATTATATTGGTGGTGTCTGTATTCCTGTAATTGTCCTGTCTTGTCCTTGTTTGTTGCTAGTGGTGTTAAGGGGGGTTCCTTCATAAATTTTCCTCAGGACATTTTTGTTGAAAATTGATTTTTAATTGCCAAAATTTAACAATAATACAGTTTGACGCTCCTTGATGTCCTTCAGCCTTTTGGATTTTAAATCAAATCTTCTGTTTAAATTACATTTGGATAAAATATAAAATGTTCTTAGTTGAAAAAGGAAATATTGAAATTTGTCTGGTAATATTAGGATTTAAATTAATTAATTTCGGGCCTATATTCAGCCCCTTTAAATGACTTCTAGCAATCCCAGAGGTCTAATTGACTTTGTTCGCAGTGACCTATGTTGGCCATCTGCAGCAAAACCCTGGCTTTCTGTCAGCAGATAAAACTAGGAGAATTTGTATATAGTCATTGCGGCTGATTTAATCCACATATAATATTAGACCTTGCGAAACTAGAATTCCATTGGTAAGGGGAGATAATTGAAAGAGCGGTTATTTCGAAACCTCTTGTTACCTCCCCTTGGGATTATTTGTCCATTATTGTGATTGATCTAATGACGGGGAGTGGTTTCAGTTCCCATGCCAACTGACGCGTATTCGCAGACGCTTGTACCACGTACCTTTATCATCCAGATACCGTATTTTATATATTCACACGAACACCATTCATGTATGCTCAGTACATCATTAGCCCAGTGAGGGAGCGGGTGGGCCATGGCCCTGCAGAATACTCCATCGGCTTCCTTGGTCGATCGTAAGAAGCGAGAAAAGAGGTTGCTTTCTGTTGCCCAGGTGTTCGGAGAGCTAAAGGGTAATGGGGAGCAGATTTGTTTGTGATGTTCTATATTTGTGTCCGTCGTCATATAAGTGAAATACCCTTGAGTACGA
>JARFOD010043325.1:0-10177 GCA_031763545.1 Mopalia muscosa | reverse complement strand
TTATTTCTTAAGAATGTATGTTTCTGTCTATTTTGCCATACTTTATGCATTGAAGTCGTGCAATAAAACATTGAATTAAAACATGGAATTGGATCCAGCTACTCTCCCCTACCTGATTGCAGGACACCAGATACAATAAAGTTAAACACACAGTAAAGAAACTGTGCATAGGTATCCTTTCTGGTCCCTAAAATAGCTACATTAATCTTTAATTCTGTTTCACTGTGGCTGAAAATTATATATAAAAAAGTATATATAGCTCTTAGAACAGTACACTCATTAACGAAAATAAACAAAACCAAACTGATTGTTGTTGTTGGTATTTCGCGGACTGATAACTGTCGCCTTAGCTAATACTGTTATCGTTCCTAAATATGGTAGAAAGTATTATATAACCGCGCAAAAGAAAGACTTACCAGGATCACAAATGGCAAGTATAACGATTATAAAAGACAACCAGTAAAAAAGTCAAATTTTCAACGGCATATTTGACAATTTGTAAATATTTTCTAACATCCCGCGTTTAGCCGGACTAGTTTCATGTTGGCGAAGTCTCGGACGCGTTGATTGGATAAAGTTGGGGTATTTGGATTCTGGCCATTCAAAGTCATCCTTTCATTTTGTACCAGAAATCGACATATATTCTTCCGCGAATGTAACTAACTTTACTGTTTTTTTAATGAGATGCATTTACCTAACTCATTTACTTAATAAATTATTACAGTATTCGGGACAAGTAATACCAATGTACACATTTAGCAAATAAACTCTTTCTCAAAGTTTACTTTATGAACTATGTGTTGATGTCATCTAGGTGTTGTTCGGTGCCGCATCTTCGCAGACTGACCACGTCTGAGCTCTTGATCTCTGTGTTCCTTTTTGGACGCATCTTTGTTTACAATGGCAGGCGTTAGAATTGCAAAGGATCTCTTTTTATGGTCACTGTCAGTGATCTATTTATTTGCATTCGGTTCTCTCTATATACAGATTCCAGGTGCGTATAATGTAGAAAATACAAATAGAGATTGGTGAGGGTGTCATGTTTAAATGTAGGCCCCTAGCCTGCCTAGGCCTTCTCTTCTGCTGAATTTCAGTTTATTAAGATTTTGGTCTCTTGGTAAATATAGTCTAGATCAATCAAATAAAACAGTTGACAGAATCACTATATAAGAAACTAAAAAAAAGCACAATTAAGTTTAATTATTTGCATGTTTGAATAGTTTTGACCTGCTGCAATTATATGCACGGGTAGGGGAGAGTAGCTGGAACCAGCAATGTAGTAGATGTTCTTTTTCTCTGATCTTCTATCCTATCATGTAGCCTTAGATCTAGAGATACAGAGTTTCCTAACCTTGTAATTTAAGTTTTTACAATTACCGACTTTTATTTGTTCAATAAACTACTGTCCAATAATTTTTTTTGTAATCTAAATGCTGCGATATATTTGGTATGCCAATTGCAACCTTTAATATATCAGTAAGCTGATGTTCCACTTAGTTGCATGTAAAAAAGTGAAACATCACGGTTCAATTACATTTTGTCATCCCGCCATATTCCTAGCCTGGTCCCTGTCTCCCACAATGGATCATGGTACAGGCCCTGTAGGGCAATGAATTACATGATTAGAAGCGCTCAAACTCAGTAGCTAGCAATGTAGCTGCTTAAGCTGGATGCAGCTACAAGAGGGTATAAGACCACATTTTACACTTACCCCAAATTCATTCAATCATGTTTTTTGTGCTAAGCGATATTAAATCAGGACCTCAAATTGTACAATCCAAAATCTCTTACTTTAAACAGCTCATTCAGAGTCATTCTTACCATAAAATTAGTTGTTTGAAGCATCTAAACTTCGCTCTGGAACTGCTCCAATTGGTCTTTAAGCATCTAAACTTCGCTCTGGAACTGCTACCGCTCTGTCTTTAAAGGCATCTTGTTTGTACCTTCCAGTGATCACGTTGTAGAGCTATATATGTAAAAGCTTTTATAAAAGTCAGCACAGATTGTCACATTTAGACTACTTCTTAGGAAGAAAATTCATGCTGTTTGGTTTTAATTTTCGGAAATGTAATTTTGTTAAATATATATACAGATTTAAATATATATATGTGATTCTCCTCAGATTTTTTGGGGGTAAGCTTATATAAAAGTCACAATAATTTAACGCCTTCTTTCTTCCCTGACGTTTACCCCCGTTGGGGAGTGGGTGGGCCCTTTAACACCAGCAGGCCCTGTAGAATACTCCCCCGGCTTCCTTGGTCGTTCGTAAGAGGCGAGAAAAGAGGTTGCTTTCTGTTGCCCTGGTGTTCTCAGAGCTAAAGGATAATGGGAAGCATATTTGTTTGTGATGTTCTGTATTTTTGTCCGTCATATAAGTGAAATACCCTTGAGTACGACGTTAAACACCAACCAATCAAAGAAACAAACAATCCCTGATGTTTAAATAATGTGTTATATGAGTTTCTCACCCGAGTTAACCCATTTAAGTTATCTCCCTTTGTAAAAATAATATTGAAAACCGTGAGAAAGAAATATTGCAAGTAGGTAAATTAGTCATTGTTTTCAGTGTATTTTTTTTTTAAATCTGAGAAAAATCGTATATATTTTTCGACTGACGATAGCAGCGGATCAATTTCCAACTTTTTCCATGGCTTGAGATTGGCGGGCTGTAGGGTTAAGACGGAGATATTTATAAGCCCTATTTATTGTGCTAAATCTAGGGATGATATCTCATTTATTTCCGCACCCTTCCTTGCAAGCTTATTTTGTCATTATTAACGAGATATAGCCCTCTTTGTATCCAATCCAATTGGCAGTAACTGTTCAACTCTAACTACCCAACAGCTGCACATTGTTGGACTTCTGCCCATGCATGTTTCATACGCTACAACAGCCGACCGTACTTGTATATTAATGCAGTGCAACATTGAGGACTGTATTGGAGTCCAGCACAAACCAACAACAAGAATAGCTCATGTCCACTTTAACTGCTGATCAGATTAGATCGAAAACGATCTATATCTTTAAAGGTCAGGGGATTAGCCACAAGGTAGAATGCCGTATTATATTAACCGGCGTTAAATCGGAAAGTTTGCTAAATTTAAGTTTTGAGCTCTGCATGTAAATTAATTGCATACTGCTGAGCCATTATGTAATTTTCGCTGTTAAAACATACATCGGGATGTGGGATTTAAATGGTTCAAACCATGTAATTCCTATACTGAGTCCACAATTTTATTTATTTGACTTACCAGCTTTATATGTAAAAAAAAAACAACATATAATCAATTCTCTATGTTAAGAGGAAAATGTGCTTTTTTGTGTGTCATAAATGGAAGCTGCTCACCCATCTGTGAATAGTCCAAATTCACTGTACAAAATTGAACTCCTTAAAGCTGGTTATTGCAAAAACTTGAAAGCATACAGTTATGTGCTAATGATTATAGGTACATGTATTACAAGATCCTTAAGAGCACAAGAAACCAATCTGTATGGCGTGTATGCTGTCTTTATATTGTATCCTGTGATTGTTTTAGTTCATTTCCAGTGGAATCTACAGTACTTTCATTCACCCATTGGGATGGCAAAATGCATATGTATATAAGAGTGGCATAATCTGGAATACAACGTAAACCTCAATCAAACAAATCAAAAAGAGCAGGGCCATGGCCCTACATTCTGACAATGGAATGTCCAGTAGAAAGTGTAATGCTAAATGTATTCAGTAGTCAGTCACCTGTAACTAGCATCTAAACATGCCATAGTAAGCACAGCTGCACAACACCTACTTTGTCGAAAAACACATCACTGAACAGTTGTAACTCCTCAAGCAAGACGATTTAACTGTCCATTAGTTACCAGTTTTCAAATAAACTTGTCGCAGATGATCGCAAGCCATTTTAGCATGTTCTATTTTTCTGCAACTGGCTGCGATCTATCAACAAAAAAATATAATAAAAAAAAAATTATGTGAGGAAACCAATGACCACTTAATGACTCATCTTGAAAGAAATCATTAAATGAGCTTTGAATTAAGAACTTTTAGAGGAGCTAATATTTATCACATTGATTGTCCTCAGTGGATTGTGTGTCAAAATGTCCTGCACCGTGAGGGAGCGGGTGGGCCATGGCACTGCAGAATACTCCCTCGGCCAATCGTAAGAGGTGAGAATAGAGGTTGCTTTCTGTTGCCCTCGTGTTCGCAGAGCTAAAGGGTAACGGGAAGCAGATTTATTGGTGATGTTCTATATTTGTGTCCGTCGTCATATAAGTGAAATACCCTTGATTACGACGTTAAACAACAATCAAACAAACAAATCAAAATGTCCTTAGTTTTAAATTACATGCCCTTTTAGTATATTTTAATAAATGATAATGATCTTACATAAGATTGGTTATTTTGCCTCATGGTAAGCAAAATGACACTGAGTTTAAGATTTGCGTTCAGGGAAAATGTGTCTAATTTCCAGTCTGTAAATAGTATAGATCCGTCTCATTCTGCCAGTTACAAAAATAAAAAAATTATCAAATAGCTAGATTGTCTTGTATGCATTGTTTTATGGAAATCTTGAAATGGGGCAAGAATGCTTTTGATTAACCCATAACAGCACAGTGCCCAAACTAACAGCATCCAAACCCTTCTAAACAGATTGAAAAAAGACCTGCATTAGTAGACCCTGCTCATGATGACCCTGCTCATGATGACCCTGTTCATGATGACCCTGTTCATGATGACCCTGCTCATGATGACCCTGTTCATGATGACCCTGCTCATGATGACCCTCCTCATGATGACGTGACTTGATGCTTAGTTGCTTTATATTTATTTGTTACATAATAACATTGGGCCAGTGATGTTAATAAGGTTTCCTTTGTGCATTTCATGATTTGGCTGGCTTTCTTTTATGTTCCACAGGTTTATTTGGGGATAATGGTGTTTTGCCTGCCAGACTTGTTGTCAAAGGAAGTGAGTATCTATTCATTTTTATTCACAACTTCACATATCAAAGTCAGTGTAGTAGTACATGTAGTACATCCTTCACCAATTGGGCTGGCACGCCGTCATGTGAGTGAAATAACCTTGAAGTACAGTGTTAAACCCAGGCCTTTGCAGGAGAACGGAGAGAATGCATTTTGCTACTGATATTGACAAATTTTGTCATTCGATTATCAATGAACATATATTTTAAAGCAGTTTTGCTTTATTTTATCACAAGACTCATTTCTATATTTGCTAACTTTAGCAAACCAGAGGAAAATGCAAATGTTGGGTTATCTCACAAAGGGAGGTTTTCTTCACCATTTGGACTGGCACAGTCACAATAATAAGCATATATGTATGTAAATAAACCCTAATTAGACAAACAAATATAATGCGTATTATAAATAAACCGTTCATATAATTTCAATTTATTAATTAAAATTCAGAGTAAGTTTATCAGTCTTCACTTTGTTTTATGAAAATAAAATGTAACTTATCAATTTCAGGTGCAAACTCCTGGAGCGATTTGCTAGATGAGCACCCTACTTTACTACGGCTCACCTCAAAGTTAGGTCTGAGCACAGAGACGGGAATGGATTTACTCTGTCTCATTGGAATCCTAACTTCTTTTATGTGTATGGTGTTTAAAGGACTCAGAGATACTGTCAGCTTCTTCGTTCTCTGGATGCTCTACCTCTCCCTCTACCATGTGAGTCATTGTCATAGATGTTTCAGTTCCAGTATAATGTAACTCATGTGCTCATTGAAGAATTGTGGCCTCTAGCAGTCTTAATTCTTCTTATTGAAGTGTTGGTGGAGCCCTGTGAAGTATGGGTAGAGAACTCTGCATGTCTTGTGTCATTGGTTGATGCTAGCAGTGACAAGGCTTTCTCCTTCACTCTTTTTTCCCTTTGATTAAGGGCACATCAGTCATCCAATATTTACTTAGCAGTTGAGGAACATTTATTTTTCCTTTGCAAAAACTTTACATTGTATAGATGTGTCGTTGTGGCTATCACTTCTACTGTACACATTTGTCATATTTGTAAAAACAATAGGCATCTTAAGATTGAACTGTTAAAGCGATGCTCCTGGCTGTTATAACACAGATATCCGTTGAAAGGTTACCATTAAACATACTTAAATATGGCATCGATAAGTCTTTTCTTCATTTTTTAAAATCACCTGTGGGTTAGAGATATATACCTTTATATAAGTAACAACCACCAGCAGCTCACATTTTGGGTGTGGCCAACCCTGTCCATGTCATGATGTCTTGCAAGTTACGGGTTTAAAAAACACTACAGCATAGCTTTTAAAATGATGGGTTAGGGTTTTTTACTATGTTGTTTATACCAGTGTTAGCTCCCCAATTCTAACTTGCATAATTAAATAACAACATTTGATGCAAAGCTATGATAATCAGAGGATGAATATACAGTTACAAAATTCTGTCCAACCCTTGTTTGTCTAAGTGCCGCTCTTCTGCTTTAGTAAGTTTGTTTATTTGATTGGGGTTAAACGTCGTACTTAAGGTTATTTCAATCACATGAGGATGTACCAGCCCAAAAGGTAGGAGAACCACTCAACAACCCTGGCAACAAAGAATGACAAGACATGACAATCACAGAATGTAATAGAGAGACTTCACAAACAGATCGGCTTCATGCTCAATTAATATCAAACTTACAATGTCAGATGTGTGATAATTTTATCTCACAGCATAGGTCAATGTTTGTAATCTTTTAAACAGTGTCTACATTTTTACAAAGAACATTAATCCCTTGCTATTGTGTTAATGAATTCATCTTTTTATATCTGTTTTAGGTTGGACAAACATTCCTCTGGTTTCAGTGGTAAGTGGTTTAATCATCAGTTAGGCTGTAACATTTATTGATAGTGACATTGAACATGGTTTCCTTCACCCAACGGGCTGCTACACTGTCATATAATTGAAATATGGCATAACATCTGACTAAAACTTCACAAAAAGGCTCTATTCATTGGAGATATTTGTTGGTATTCAAGTAAGGTTTATAATTATTTTTACTGAGAACACTTTAACTGACATACTTGTTTTATTGTCATTTGTTTTATATACTATTTACCAGCAAAAGATCACTGTTTTTGGGGGGGTTTTCTCAGATATTAATAAACTTAGCCACCATTGACATGATGATATTTTATAAAATTCAAGAATTGTTTTCCTTTATTTTTTTACCCAGGGATATCCTCTTGCTAGAAACCGGTTTCCTTGCCATTCTTGTCGCCCCTCTTAACTTTAAACTATTTGGGTTCAAAACTACCAGTTATCACCACCATGATAATATCACCATGTGGCTGGTCAAATGGTTGTTATTCAGATTAATGTTTGCCTCAGGAGTGGTCAAGCTGACCAGTAACTGTCCAACCTGGTGGGGACTTACAGGTAAGAATCCCCATACAACTTACCTGTAGTATAACATGTTTTGCAAATATATTTCTTTATACATTTATTGATTTTGGCCATCTGGCCCACATGTAAACATAGTGTACAATACATACATATAATGGAGAGATTGGCCCATAACAGTTGTGCATATTTCATTGTTTGGCTCAAGCAGAGTAAAACATATCATTAAAACCAAAAGTCTCTACATTTTGTAGCACAGTTACATTGTTGGTCAACACTAAAAGGAGTTTACTATCTTTAGATTGTATTAATTTTATCCAGAATCTAATGACATTCGAGAGGAAAAACAGAAACACCCAGATACCATGAATATCACACTTGAAATTAATTTAAAATGTCAGAACAATTAACAAATCTTCACCAAAACATGATTAAATACTATGGCAACTGATGACTTCGATGTCTTGACTGTGTGATACTTAATTACCTCCCTTGTAAAATAACAAGACTTTTTCCCATGACCTTTTCTAGATAAATTCTTGGTTAAATTAATCAGCTATGGATAATTTCTATTATTTGAAAGAAACAATGCTTTTTTCTTTATAGATGTCTGCTATTTCTAGTTAAAATTTAGCGTTTAACCTAATCATGTAAATATTTATAGTAGCCACACCAGAGGTGTATGCTTTGGTTAAACTTGTCAGCGTCAATCAATCTGATCAAGCAAATATATTCACATCACTTTTCTCCAATCTGCCTATATTTCGGTGGAATGAATAAATAGGTGGCATCCATATAATTTACCTATAAACAATTCAACTGACATAAAATCAACATTTCCTTCTATGTAAATATATTCTGTGTATATTTATCAGCGAAATTCATTACTGCTATGTTTTTTTATTTTTCTCTACACCATGTATATTTAAATGGTTTCCAAGAAATTAGCAAATTTCCTCATAAATTTTAACACATTAATTAGTTGCCAAATAATATTGTTCCAGATTTATCTTACATGTATTTGTTATTTATTTGATCATTTTGTAATTCCATATGCAGATCTACAGTGTACCAATAATTATCAGAATTAAACATTGATTGATTGGTAGTTTGTGCCATTGATTATAAAGGGAATATCTCTAATATTACACTGGTGTATTCCAACAATGATTTACATCAGTGAAATGCGAGGTGATTTCAATCTGTTGGACAATTAATCCTCCTCCAGTGCCAAGCAAACACAACATTGTTGTTCTTCAAACAAATTCCTGGGGCCATGGCTCAGTCGTAGTGAGTCCAGTTCCTAAACTGAACCTGCTTCGATTTACCGCTCATGGAATCGAGTCTGCCTGTCAACAATCAGGTATATGAATGAGACATGTTGTGGCTCGGGCAATCGCGGGGGTGGTTTTTGGAAGTAATAAGGCTTGTATGGTGTGAAGCGGACAATCCGTCATGTAAATGAAATATCCTTGAGTTCGCCGTTAAACCCCAAACAAACAAACTGGTCTTTGCCAGAAAGCCAGAATTATACCAATTTCAGTCGAAATAATGCCAATTTCTAACCGTAAAAAAATTTAACTGTTTGTCTTATTTAAAAGGTGTGGTCTCTGATTGCTCTTTTTCTACAATCTATGATAAGTTATTGTACTGTTCTCTGTTACTTTTTCATTGCGATATTGTTTTGTTTGCAGCCCTGAATCATCATTTCGAGTCTCAGGTATGTGAATAAGACCTTGGTTCGGTACTATATTAGTATCTGAAAATGTTTGTTTTTCAAAAACGCTCTATTAGAAGAGAAAAGAATGTTTCACAGTAGATTATCATGTGAGGCTTAAATCTGAAATTGTATTTGTTGTGGAAAAAAAAAATGTGAACCCGAAAATTAACTTTCAATAATGACAATTTTTAATTTCATAATTAACTAATAATTGTAAGCTTGTTTTAAAATATAATTACCTAGATTAGTTAATTCACAGAGAAACAAACACTCTTGTCATAGTTCTTGTCTTACTAGGTTTATCATAAAACCAACAGTCATTTTGTTTTGTGTGTGTTTCAGTGTATCCCTACGCCAGCTGCATGGTTCTGGGCTCAGTTCCCCAGTTGGATATTGAGATTGTCTGTGGTGATGACGTTCTTCATTGAGATACCTGTTCCCTTCCTGTTCTTTGTGCCATCAAGGCCTTTGAAGATGATAGCATTCTGGTTACAGGTGAGAAATTTCTGTCATAACCCAATCAATTCTCTGCTCAGAGCTCTTATACTGTCATCTCCTCCAGTACTCCTCCAGTTCCCAAGTCAGACATGGATGGATGTTACGAAATGTGCAATAAATCCCGAAACTCTAATAGCAAGCATTTTCTGTCACATATCATACCTCCCCCACAAATATTCTTATGTCAGACGATCTATATTTTACCTTTCTAAGTAAACTGAAATGCACAATGTATACTTATTTTCAGCTCAACTAAGAGGTTTTTATTCTCAACAGAATTTATGAATTATACAACTATGTGATATGTTGTGTTGTTATCAAATTGACTGCTTGTCAAACTGATTCACAGACACAAGCGTAATACTCAAGCCATTTGATTGGAGGGCGAGAGCGATCCCTATTACAAGACATATGGTTTGACAATTATATACATTACCATAAACCTATAAATAGGCTATTTGATTGAAGGGCGAGAACAATTGCTATTACAAGACATATGGTTTGACAATTACAGTGAAACTTGTGCCCACCGGCACCTCGATTTACCGGAATCTTGTTTAAACCGACAGATTTCTTTGGTCCCGTT
>JARFOD010043314.1:0-10177 GCA_031763545.1 Mopalia muscosa | reverse complement strand
CGGTGTCGGGGTTAATATCAACAAAGTGAACAAAAGCACGAAAGATTTGCTATTTTTCCTGATATCTTTATTTTTTCATACTTTCTTTCAAACATTTGCCCTTCTTCCTATGCATCAGTCTCTTGGCAACAGGCTCCAGTAGTAACACAGCTCCAGCCAGAATTTGAATACAGCCAATAACAGGAAAGATGACATCATAAGACCCTGTGACGTCCTTCACAAGCCCTACAAAAGCAATACAAATAATTAAACTAAAATTTAAATGACTAATCGTCTAACACAATGGTATCCTCCAGGGATTTTAGGCCAACTCCCAGTAAAGCCAGAGTAATCTCAACCCCGACTTCCAGTCCCTTCACTCCTTGAAATCTGTAATGCCTAACAATTAGTCCCCGGAACTAACCACCTTAGCATATAATCCCGTTTTCGACCTAGAACGTGTTGAATCTTTTCATGTCGAAGCAATATCTTAACCAAATTATTGAACAGCAGAACAACTTCTGTTGAAGCAGAGTCTAGCACAAACTAGCATTTGCCATACAAACTTTCTGCAATATTAAAATCCTAAGATCCCGATATTAACTCCAAGTTGCACTCCACCAAAAATGAGTCACAGTTTACAGTTTGGGGAATTAAAGGATAATTGTAAAGGGTTCAGACTTTAGCTTACGCGAATGATAGGACTGGATGTTTTGATAGAGGCCGCAACTGGAGGGGAAGGTTCCCTGATGACGTGAACAGGATAGAAGCCAGACCGTTAAAGATAGAGACTTCAAATTTGAAATACAGCTTAATATGATGCTAAACTACACTCCTATTGAAAATGAGGTCATTCCCAACCAATTTCAAGTTTCCATGGCAACAAATGAACAGGATAGAAGCCAGTCCGTTTAAGATAGAGAGTTCAAATTTGAAGTACAGCTTAATATGATGCTAAACTACACCCCTATTGAAAATGGGGTCATTCCCGACAAATTTCAAGTTTCCATGGCAACAAATATGTCCGGATCTGTCAGTTTTTTGGAACCTGATGACGACGTGAACAGGATAGAAGCCATACCGTTTAAGATAGAGAGTTCACATTTGAAGTACAGCTTAATATGATGCAAAACTACTTTCCTATTGAAAATTTGATCATTCCGAACAAATTCCAGGTTTCCATGGCAACAGATATGTCCAGATCTGTCACTTTTTAGCTGCAACTGAGCAGCTCTATAACTCACTCTCTCTGTCTGTCGGTCGATCGGTCCAACTTCCCCTCGTGACGAGTGAACAAGATAGAAGCCAAGCCGCTTAAGATAGAGACTTCAAATTTAGAATGCAGCTTAATATGATGCTAAACTACACTCCTATTGAAAATGGGATCATTCCGAACAAATTTAAGGTTTCCATGGCAACAAATATGTCCGATCTGTTACATTTTTTTTAATATGACCATGTGAACAGGATAGAAGCCAAACCGCTTAAGATAGAGAGTTCGAATTTGGAATTCAGCTTGATATGATGATAAACTAAAGTCCTATTGAAAATGGGATCATTCCGAACTAATTTCAGGTTTCCATGGCAACAAATATGTCCACACCTTTTTTTTTTTTTTACATGAAAGCATGGACAGGATAGAAGCCAAACCGCTTAAGATAGAGACTTCAAATGTGGAATGCAGTGTAATATGATGATAAACGGGAAAATGGGACCATTCCCAACAAATTTCAGGTTTCTATGACAACAAATATGTCCGCATCTGTTACTTTTATTCACACAACCACGTAAACAGGATAGAAGCCAAACCGCTTAACACAGAGAGATCAAATTTGGAATGCAGTATAATATAATGCTAAATTAATCCTATTGAAAATTGTTTCATTCTGAGTAAATTCCAGGTTTCCATGGCAACAAATATGTCTGCCTCCGTCACTTTTTTTGACATAAGGATGTGAACAGGATAGAAGCCAAATCGCTTAAAATAGACAGTTCAAATTTGGAATGCAGCTCAATATGATGGTAAACTACTTAAATATCACATTTTTCAATGCTTAATCAGCTAACATTCTAAATAACCACTGTCTAGTAAAGAAGACCTTATGTCGCAGCTATAGTGATTATACACTTGTTTCGCAACATTCCAATTGATTGGTCGTAAGAAATATTATACAGCTTCTTCCGTGAAAAAACACTTAAATGGCTCATTTGAGTTCTGAGCAGTGTGTTGTCTTCAGGGAAGTTTTAGTCATTTTTACTCAGAGAAAATGGATTAGTTTCCTGGTTGTCGCAAAACATTTAGTACTGCATTTACCGCTGTGCCTTGTTTTCATTTGGTTAGTGATGGTTAGGTATATGCTAATGATAAGTTAATGAATATAGATAAAAAAAAAAACAAAAACATTCTCACCAAAGAGCGGTTGCGATATGGCCGTAAAGATTCCTCTGAAGAACATTCCTAGGCCGAGGCCACGTGCCAGCGAGGCAACTCCTACTGATTCCGCCAGTGCTGGCATTATTAATAATGTTGGTGCACTGGAGACGAGAGCAAATATTACAGAGACTCCTATAAAATGTCCAAAAGTCTTAGCAAGAGGAAAGAAGCAGCACGAGATTCCGGCGATAACTCCAGTTACACACATCACGTGGTGGGGCAATAAGGGTCTTTTATCAGCCAGGAAACCTGATACCAAACGTCCAATAACGTCACATCCACCCATGATGGACAAAACTATGGCGGCCTTCTCACGCGATATTTCACGAGATTCAATTAAAGGAACGATGTAGATTGACTGATTTGCATATGTAATGTCAGACAATGATACAGACAATAGATAAATAAGATACACATAATTTTTCATCAAAGACATATCAAATAAATCTTTCAACAGATTTTTTAATGTCAACATGAAAGTGGGCGACCTCGATATCCGCAACGAAGTATTTATGTTAGATTTTAAAGCAGCATCGCGTTCAATTCTTGAAGTGTCTGCCACAAGAAGGGATTCTTTGTGTATTTCACCCAATGGTAGTAAAGGTTCCTCTTTTGACTCTAACGGGTTGTTTCTTTCTAAAACATCCCTATATTTATCCAAATCAGCAACCGAAACTTTGCTTGCCTTCTCGCCATCTTTCCTAGGTCCACATTCCTTTGAGTCGGGCAAAATGTTTGCCCCCGTTTCAGAGTTGTTGAACTGATTGGACGTGAGGTCAGCAGGGTTTGAGTTTCCCACCGAGATACACGATGGGGAATCTGCTTTCATGTCGTAAGAAATGACCGGAGTTTCCTGCATCTCCTTGTCGCTATCTTCAAACACTTGCATCGGACACTGGACTTGACCTGTTATGACTAAATTCAGACAAATACCTCCATAAATGAGCAGCGTTCCTCGAATAGAGTAGCTATCCATGAGAAATGTTAACAATAATGGAACAGTGATTAATCCTAGACAAACACCACATGACGTCAGACTGTACACACGTGACCTCAACTTCCGGAAGTATTTACCCATGGACACATTAGATGGACTGATTAATAAAGCCATACCAATTCCTATAAAATAAGAAAAAACAAAGAACAGGTTAGTTAAAAACATAGTCTACAGGCCAATAAATGCATTTCTCGCATATTGGCGAAAAACAGAATAGCCCAAGGGTAGATTTGGCGCTTGTTAGGAAAACTAAGAATTCGTTTTTGGCATAATTCATTATTTATACTATATGATTCGATGCTCGCATTTCATAAGCTGTCAAGTTTACTACCCGTAGAGAAATGCCGTCGGGAAACGTTCGTTCCCATCCAGCCCGAAACCTGAGACAAGCTTATATTGAATAAAAGAGGGTTATGGCATTTGCAAAGAGGGTTTTAAAATCATTATTTATATAGGGGTAATGACAACAATACATACTATAGCACGAAAAAGCTTTAGCATGCTAAACAACCCACTCTTACTTTGCATATCTTTTCATGCTATAGTATATGTATTGTTGTCATTACCCCTATATAAAGAATGATTTTATAACCCTCTTTGCAAATGCCATACCTGACGATAGAGTAAGTGATACTTCGAAAGCTTGTAATAATATACAAAATGTACAAAGTCGCATTACTTGTCATTTCTTTATTAAGCTTATATTGCTGTAGACCTACCCGGGATGAGTCCGAGACTAACGATTAGGTAATTCAGACTCGTGGCGAAGAAAGACAGAACAAACCCGGCTGTGATTAAGAGACTGCCTGTGATGACCACCTTTCTCTCTGTAAACCGCTCTGATAGGGTGGTACTGATGGGTCCTGTTTCAAGAAAAAGTAATGAAAAGACATCTGCTGACGAAGAACACGATGACCAATACGGTTACCAGGGCCTGATACAGGCTTTATTGCAAGTCGTCTAATGGGGTTAGGCCACCACCAGTTTGGTCGCCCAATGTCTATAACACGTTTTAAGCGAAGGATAGCCAGCTCCTTCCGTTGAGCTGTTATTGCTTCTATTAAGCGTGAGCATCCGATAAGTAAATTCGAAAAACTGCTCATTTGATAGATTCACAATCCTCATCCATTGAATCAGACTCACAGGGCGGACTTTGGTGGACCTTCTATAACATGGCCTATATTTTACTAAGATGTAAATGAAGGGTGCCCAAGCTTTTGACCTGAGTAGAGTTTATTTAATTAATTTATAGGAGAATTAAGTAAATTTCAGAGTGATACAGTCATGTATATTTGTGTCATATCTCCACACGTACGATACGGCTTTCCCACAATCTGATTAGTCACTTTCTGTTCATTGATACAATTCAACCTATCAGAACTACAACCTAAACGGACTATTTTGTTTTACAACTTGCAAATGGCGTCTGCACTGTTCGAATCGACCACGACTGACTTGCAGGTTGGCGATTGCATCACATCTAGACTATAAATGAACCTTTGAAATTCGCCGTCGATTTCATGTAATACAATCATCCTCCAATTGATGACCAGAGATTTAACGCTTCTCTCGTCTTCGACCAGTCTTTTGATTCATTCAAATGCTCGTGCTGAAATCAGTCTTTTGATTCATTCAAATGTTCGTGCTGAAAGAGTGCAACGCTAGTCACAACCAATGACTTATATAACACCTTCATATAGGTCAGTTGTCACGACACAATTTGATGTGTTTGGAAGTGTTCAAATGTCTCAGTAATGATTTGGTAATGGGTCAGTAATAATTGTTAGATATTGACTCGAAATAACAATATTTTTCTTTTGTTCTTTTCTGTCATATTTCAGTAGAATAAATATTACATCTCAACCGGCACTGTTTTCTGTTACACAGGTTTGATCACTCTAATAGACGCTTTACACTGACCCAGATATGTATGTACCAATGCCTCGTCGTGGCTTGGACTAAATAAAAATCATTTGCCGAAGGGTCGGAATAAATTTAAATTACAGCCCCCCCCCCCCCCCCCTTCATAAACTTCATTTCCTGGTCACTTGTTAGAGATCCGCTATGTGGTTATGGATGAATCTACTCTGTCATATTGTAAAACAACGGAATAATCTTGTAAAAAGTGCAACAAACGTTTAATAGTTGCTTTTGTTGCACTTTAAAAAGCTGCAATTCCTGCAAATACGATAACAGTAGAATTACAAAATGAATACATTTTATGCTGTTTCTGTCTTTTTGGGGTTCAAAGCCAGACTTAATCACATAGGTGCTGTATGGTTTTATGAACTATTTTTTCTCGTGCAGGTAGAGTAAAGTCACTTACCGACAATGATGGGACAGGCTGTGCGGACAGCCGGGATCAGGGAAGTGGCCGAGGCAGACTCTCCGAACTTCTCAAGAAATGCCGAGTACAGAATACCGAAGCTTCGTGAAAAACCGCCTAGCAGCAGAAAACTCAGGAACACGCCTACGCTTGAGGAAAGTAAACGGATATTTATTACATATTCTATGCCAGTTTTAAATAAAAACAATATCCAAATCTCAAATACATTTATCTTTATGGCTGCATCGGCAAAAGTGACGGGTTCCATTCCCGTGGAGACAAGCACATTTTGATCTGTTCATTTATTCAAAATATGCCTGCATGTGCCTTCTTATTTCCTTCAAGTGGATGGAAATAGATCTGCTGTCGAGTTACTATTTGTTATGGGGTCACTGTTTTTATTGAACTTGAATGTTAGGCTCATCTAGAGCAAGTACATGCAAATTAAGACGCAATCTGTGTCGGTCTCAAAAAGGAAATACACATTAGCTTTATGTAATGTCCGATAGCCATACATGGTAGTGTCCATTTATTTATACAATGTACGGTACACCGAATCAGTAAGCGCTAGTGCCTTAGGTCACAACAAAGGTTTATTGAAGTGCTAAGGGCAGTTCCAATTAAAGGGAGACCACTTCTGATAAACAGCAACTTACTTTACGACGGCAGAGTTTGTTTTTAACAACGCGTGAACATGTTGTTACGAATGTAAAGTTGTCTCACCGAAAGCAACCAGCCAGGCCCAGCCCCCGTCGATGTTATTCTTCATTTTTGCCATACTGGAGTCCCCGCTGACCACTGACTCCTTTGTTACTTGTGGTCTCACGTAAATAAGAGCAATCCTGTCAGTATTTCTGTAGAACGAATTACATTAAAGGGTAGCCTACTGAGTGGCTAACAAGCAGAACAAGTATCTAGGTCGACTCCGTATATGTTGGCTTGTATACTCGAAAATATACTGTGCAGTAGGTCTAGTCTAGTATAGGGCTAATTCCTCCTTCTTAGCCGTAGGCCCTGTCTGTCTCAACCCATGGTGAAGATTGGAAATTGATCTGCCGCTATCGCCGGCCTCGCAAAACAGATACCTGATTTTTCGCGGATTTTTTTTGATTCACTGAAAACAACGACTAGTTTTTTTTCTACTTGCATTATTTCTTTTCTGGCAGATTTCAATCTTATTATTGCAAAGAGAGATAACTTAAACGTGTCAACACAGGCGAGAAACTCGAAAAAAACTTGCAATATTTCTTTTCTGGCAGATTTCAATCTTATTATTGCAAAGGGAGATAACTTAAATGTATCAACTCAGGCGAGAAACTCGAAAAAAAACTTTCTTTGAACGTCACTGAAGAAAAAAGGAGTTAGATTATTGTGATTTGTATCCAAAATAAATCAGAGAAAAATCAGAGAAAAATCAGATATATGTTTTGAGAGGCCGGCGATAGCGGCAGATCAATTTCTAACCTTCACCTTAGGTTGAGATAGACGGGACTAGGGCTAAGAGGAAGGCATTGACTATATTCATTGTGTTATCTTAGTCAAACGCAGCAGTAGGCCTTTAACCAACCTGTACAATATTATGAGGATGTTCCCCTTAGGGTTCTCCAAATAACTTGTAGTCTCCGGTTGTGCCCCGTAGTTTGCCGTGGGCCACTACTTTGACGGACCTACTTCCCAAACCTGAATTGAATTCATCTTCCTCTCAAATGGCTATTGTGGACTTGAATTCCTCTCCCCATAGGGCTGACTTGAGCGTACGTGAAATACTAGTCATTGTGGAGTAACTCTAAGCGACCAATCCTCAATTAGACGGGCGTCTTCTTCAGGAATTCAATATTGCAGCTTCTATATCATCTCTACGACTTTATAGACATGCTAGTATTTAGATGTTTCAAATTTACATCCCGGCAAAAAAAAAATATATTAATAGTGCTATCTCACTGGTTTTCATGTTCACGGAAATCCATTGTGGGTAAAATAAAAAAATTACATAAATTTTCTTAGTGACGGTTAAAATAGCGATGAATGTCATTTCTTTAATAGTGGATGATAGTTTGTTTCTCTAAGAGCATCATTTGTTCCTAGTGTGTGTCAAGACAGCTTTTTTTAACAAACCCGAATTTTCAAAATGAACATATTGTAATTATGAATGTAAGTGAGTCGACAGAAATGATTTCGAAACATGACAGAACGGGACAGAGTGGAGAATATATATTTAAAACAAGAGTGGGAGATAGAAAAAACTCAGCCTTAAAATATTCAAGATTTTCAGGTTGTGTAACGAAGAACACATCTCGCAGCAAAAATAGAGGCTGGAGATGTGTGCTGTATGTTCATTACCACGGTAAAGGATAAGCTTGTTACAGATCATGTAAGGATGTATGAGGGAGTAATTAAGAATGTAAACTGTTGTCTTATTTCTTGTATGTTCAATGATTCCAATATTGCGTAAGATGTTATTACAAATATAATTTACGCCAATGGTCCATGTCTGACGATGGCTAGACATTTTTCGCAAGAATTTCAAGTTATTAACAGAATCTATTGGAATACTGGGAAGCACTCTGTATTACATGATGTACAAAGTCATAACTGTATACATGATTATGATTTGATAAGGTATATCTTATTTTCTGGTCACTCGTGCGTTTAAAGACATCACCTGATCATATGGTAAACTGTGATACCTGAGTCGATGTCACCCTGAATCACCGACGGCTATTTCACGACTGATGTAGATCTTAGTCAATCACTGAACGCTCTAATCTCATCTGCCTGGAGTTCGGTCGTTGGACGTTTTTCACGTTGATTATGTTTGAAAAGATTTACTTTCTGTGTAATTTGGATAAAAAATAAAAATCTGCATCACGTTTTTCGATGAAACTGTACCGTCAGTATTGCATACGCTATATAATTACTGTATCTGGATCTAGTTTAATGTTATTCCTCTGATATGGCGGCGCGCCTGTCCAGTGGAGGAAATCACCCACGATACCCCTGTCTACAATAAAAAAACAGGAAAATAACTGTGCATTATGAACAAATATTACAAAACAGATTGTTTCGTGTTGCATCAGGACAACCGGAAGTCCCCCCAAACCGCCCATTTATGATGAATAAATCCTTTTTTCTGATCATTGATTGGCTTTAATCCTTTGATATAAATAGACTTCATCAACAGACCATAGACCTGATGAAAATAACATAATTAATGTAAATATGTAAAACAATATCATATTCTGACCCATCGAGTGCAACGTTATGTCTTTAGGTATAGATCAGAAGGAGCTGAGCTCTGATGTATTATAATGGGAAAACAAATACTGCTTTATATATCTTCGTACCGACTCCCTTCCTTCACATACTCTATCTGTTAGAGCCAACCAATAGATACAATTTATCCCAAAGACAAAAACAGGCTATACTTTACAAAATTACAAAAATCAGTGTAGGTAAAGCAAACTTGTGATGAAGTCCTTTTTGTTCAATTGTGCAAGGCATTAAACGTTACATCCTGGTATGAGAGGCATTAAACGTTACATCCTGGTATGAGAGGCATTAAACGTTACATCCCGGTATAAGAGGTATTAAACGTTAGATTCCGGTATGAGAGGCATTAAACGTTACATCCCGGTATGAGAGACATTAAACGTTACATCCCGGTATGAGAGGTCTTAAACGTTACATCCCGGTATGAGATTTTTCATCTCCCAGCATGTCACATAATTTGATTTAAATTACACTTTGCCAAAACCCTCGACGACTGCGGCTATGGTAAGCCTTTAATCACTTTTATCTTTATTATGCTTATGTTGAATTATGTTTCGCATAGTGTGAAATTGTTTTCCACATTATGTGATACAAATGACTTTACCTTTTCACATGCACTTTTCACATTTATTTCACATATTTTGAAAAGAATTTTTCTTATGTGAAAAACAATTCAACAAAAGCATAAAACAATTCAAAAAAAAAAAAAGCAATTCGACATATGTAAAATGAACATTTATTTTACATGTGTGAAAAACTTTTTAACGTATGTAAAATGAAAAGGAGAGTGAAATTCTTTTGTAGATAGGTAAAATAAAAGCGGCCAAGACTTTCTCCCTGACTTCTCCCTAACACTTGTATTATGTGCGTTTAGAATACGCTCAAATGTATCGTCATATGATTTTGAATTAACACGAATTACTAATATATTGCTGTGGAGTGGATTCAATAAATTTAAAGCCAAACAACTGATCAACCGTTTTCGTCCAAAATACGGTCCTTTTAATAAACAAAATAAAGAGAAAATGCCTAAAATCTGGTTAAGACTTCCATATATCGGAAAATATGGAGAAACAGTGGCAAAGAAATGTATATCTAGAATTCAAAAATTAACTTGTAAACCCGTGAAATTTATGCTAAACTGGCAAACCACTAAAATGGATTTCTTTGT
>JARFOD010043303.1:0-10178 GCA_031763545.1 Mopalia muscosa | reverse complement strand
TAACCTTAACTTATGTACCAGTGAGCTAAACAGAAAAGCTTAACTTAAAAGGTATGCCTAGGATATGAATAGCATTTCCTGAACAGAAAATGGACACCACCACATTCCCCCCTCTGAACAATACCTTTCATTCACTTCGTTACGGCAAGCTAAAAACTATTAGTAGTATTGTCTAATTTAAAAAAAACCAAATTTCACCAAATAGACAAAATGAAAATTTACAATTATTCTGTTATTCAAGTTAATATGAGTTAAATTTAATTTTTTTATTAATCAAAGAATTATGTAAATAACAAATGTTCTACCATATGGTAGAATTTTAAAAGACCAGTGAAAATACTTGACGTTTTATTCTTGTATACATGTAGCCTAATAGTTATTAACTGGAAAGAACTCCTTGATAGAAATTTCAAATTTCTTATGAAAACAATTGCAATATAACAAATTTTCACATTTTTTCAAACTTTCTCTCCAAGATCCAGGATCTCCCGATAAATACAACCTCTTAAACAATTCTTTATTATGGTATATTCAAAACAGGAGAGCCAAATTGGTTACTTAATGCAATTCACTCCAAAAAAGGCTGCAAGACAGATGGCCAAGAAACTTCTCTCTCTTATAGAGTGACTTTGCTAATTGTTTTATTATTTGGGTTATAATGGGGTGTCTGGCAAATGGACGAAAGAAACCAACCCTGATCTCATTTGCAACAAAAATGAGACACCACAGGCCCAGTGGATTCATATATTACAAACAATAACTCACCTTTTGCCCGTTGCCGGATGGGTCATTGATTTTCTCCGGTTTAATGTCCTTCATGACGCACACAGCAGCCATCACAAGCTTCACACCACTTGGAGGGTTCTTCATGGATTTTACTATAGTAATATCAGCTGGCTGTGAAAATAAAAGAGAAAATTTAAAATGTAAAATTCAGAAGATACTCAGAGAAACGATGGCGGACTTACATTCACAGTACAGGGTGGCCCATTGGATATACTAATTTCTTTCGAGACAGATTAAAAAAAACGAACATTACTAATTTTTTATTTCTCACTTTAATATTATACAAATACATGTATGTAGACAGCAAAATTCAATGCTTTAATTTAAAAGCTACAAAAAATAATATATGAACTTAATTTTTAAATGTTTTTACTAATTTACGAAAAATAAGCAAAGTTTTAAAAATTTATGACACTCCTTATGCTAACACTATAATACCTTGAGTGTATTCAGAGCTGAGAGGGCCGCTTCTAGAGCAGGTAATGCCTCTGCTAAATCCGCCTCACATTCATCTTTAAGAGCCTGGGCTGCCGCAGCTTGTACATTGGCAACTTTCTCGTCTTCCTTCACGGTTTTACTTGTTGCTTCCACCTCTAATGATTCTTTCTCGATGACAATCATCATTTTAGAGTTTTCGGCCGCAGAAACGACAAGCTGTGGCTGAAGCGTTTCTAGCTCTTGTTGCATGTCAGCCACCTGATAAACAAGGTTGGGATTAAGGAGTGACAGTTATAAATAAATAAATAAATATAACGTAATAAAGAGAAGAGTATTTTGCAAGCACTTCGTATGATATAGACCAAGAGACTTAAATAAACACTTTTTAATATTTTGTTAATTTGAAACATAATAAAATTATTGAAGTCTAAATACTAATCAGTTCTGAATTCTTGAACACTTGAAAGCTAGGGTTTTTCAATGACTCCTCCAATTGGCTTGGGTGTTTGTTATTTCACTAGCTATAGAAAGTCAATGATGGTACCTGTGACGCGGCAAATGCCAGTTTTTCAAGTCCAACCACATAGCGTCGCTTGGCTCTCATTGTGGCTTCTTGTTTTTGTGTGAGTAACATCTTAAACGAGTAGATGAGCTCGAGGTAGGAGGTGGGAGTCACGTAGTTATGACGCCCCAATTCCTCAAGATACCTAAAAAATACAACAGCGATAAAGTTTGATCAATGGATATATGTTTGTATCTATATTCAAGGGTATTTGACATACATGATAGCATTGTTTTCTAACAGCAACAGTTTGTTGGAAAACTATTGTTCCTCCATTAGTAAGATTAGACACCAGGGTTAAGCTTGGAACCAACTTAATTTAGGCAAAACATTATATACACAAAGTTTAATGGTCAGATTTTCCAACTTATCTTTATTTAATGCTATAAGACAGACGGTAAAAGCATTGATCAAAATTAGTGTGAGAGAAAACCTACATACAGCCCTAAAAACAGACATTTAGCTGTTAACTGGTTGTCAACAAACCGACCCACATATGATCGACAGGAATCGAGCCTGTGACCCCAAGGTAGGTTGTGGGGACCACAGGTTCACGATTATAAAATCTCACCTTTCAGAGAGCGATCTTGAGCTTTGGTGAAAGTATTTACAAATGTGTACAGTTTGATGCTTGGCATCTTCGTCTACTTCCATGGTCTCCAAGTACTTGTTAGCTACTCGTTCCAGCGCATCGTTGGGCCATGGCTAGAAAAACATAAGAATATTGTTGAAATTTGTTTGAGGGGTTTATCATGTACTTAAGGTTATTTTACTCATTTAAAGGTGTATACTCAAGCGTAATGTATGAAGCAAACCATCAACAATGAAATATAAAATAATACACAGTTGATAGGTTCGTGTTAAACAATGTTTATTATCTATATGCAGAGGAAATACCAAGGCTTTTTCCACTCATAAAAGCGATATTTCACTGCCGTTACAGAAAACTTATATTTCTCTTCGAATTTTTCTGCATCAAAGCCCTTCATTTCTCTTCAAAATAAAAGGTCTCTTTGTCGTTTGAAACAAGAGGGGGAACCAAACCAAGACCAAAATACCCCTGACAGTGTATACATCAATCAATCCGAAAACACTGATCTTTAGATTTTCTATAGAATTTATAGAACAAATTGTTCTGTAGCATTTCTAAAGAAGACAGCAACAAAGTTCCTTTGCAAATATAGAAATTCTATAGAATTGATCAAGATAGTTCTATTGAAAGTAGTGTTCCATACAAGTTCTAAAGAACTTCTATTCAATTCTATAGAACTTCTATAATATTTCTATAACATTTTTTGTAGGATCGAGATCAATTGTAATTTCATTATCCTTAGTTTGAAAAGATCCTAGTTCAGAAAATTTATGCAGGTTGAAACCCATCTGGGGCTTGTACTCTGTGATCAATTGTACAAAATATCTTAGATTTGACAGGGAGTCAGGATTGTGTCTTGAGGTGTAAGTGGCCTTATTAAATCCATCTTTGTGATTGCCAGAGCCCCGTTGTGTGACTAAGAAATGGGCAATTGTTTTATGAAATCATGGTTATTTTTTAACCTACCTGGAACCAATCTATAGTACAACAGTTGATGAGGGAGGGATATTGTCGGAGGCGATTACGGAAAGCGTCTCCAATCGGACTGAAGGCGATCAAGATGTGAAGGTTTTCCCGACACCGATTCACAAAAAATGCGAACAGCGCCAATGGGCTGAAGTCAGCATTCTTATCGCCAGCTTGAGCCAAAGGTCTTACAGCCTGTGAACGACAAACAAATGGTTTGAATTAATGGATGTGGAAATTTATAATTTTCTACTTGTCTACTTAATAATGATTTGCCGTTTTTGTCATTTTGAAAAGGTATTTGCAGTAATTAAGTACAGCAATTTTGGCAATTTTGAATATATATTATAGATTAACAGGAATTACACTTGAATTTGATTTTGTTTGATTAGAGTTTGATGCCATTTCAACCATATGGGGCTACAATGCCACAAGGTAAGTGCATGGTACCTTGTCTTTCAGAAAGAAGCTAATCACGAAACATATGTGATATTTAAAAACACACAGGTTTTAGTCCATTTGATGTATTATGCCATGCAAAAAGTTGCTCCATTTATATTATGAGGGTAAGAGTGTTGACCCTGCTAACCAGAGACCCGAGTACAATCCAGGGTGAAGGCATAAAAATTGTCTTTCTCCACATTAAAAATATATTATGCGGGTGACAGTATAAATTGTGGAGTGAATTCAGAAAAGTTGGTATATGTTAACAGAAAATCATTTTACCTCCATAATTTCTGCTTTCTCATCAGCGGCAAATAAATTGGGGACTTCTCCTGTATTCAGTAAGCTGTCAATGTCCTCAAGAAACGCCTCCTCCTTAATTTGTGTGTCGGAAATTAGGAATGAGGTTGTCTTCCCTTGGGCACCAGTGCTCTTCAACAACGCCTGGGCAAATCAAAAACCATAACTTAGGAGTTTGTTCTGGTTACTTCTATTGTTGTTTTACCGTTTTTATGTGAGGCAATAAGGATTTCCATGCATGATCCAAGGGAAAATATAAAAATTGTTTGTTTGTTTGATTGGTGTTAAACGTCGTACAGAACTTCACAAACAAATCTGCTTCTCGTTACCCTTTAGCTCTGTGAACACCAGGGCAACAGCAAGCAACCTCTTTTCTCGCCTCTTATGATCGATCGAGGAAGCCGAGGGAATATTCTGCAGGGCCATGGCCCACCCGCTCCCTCACAGGGCGAAAATATTAAAAAGACAGACCCGAATTTGGGTCCAGGGATCAAGTTACTTTTGGCATAAGAGAAATCTTTTTTTTTTAAAAGTTGAATATTTGTTCAAATTAGTTTCATGAAAAGTATTATTACAAAACATTCTTTATGAATGTGTTACTTCTTTGCCACATAGCTTTTTGAATCGCATTTCCATATTTCAATATCTTAAACCTTGACAACTTACTTTAATGTCTTCTCTCCATTCAGCTTTCCCATAGTTTTTAGAAATCTCTGGCTGGAAGACGGTATAACCTGCCATTGCTGTAGCCAATCGGGTTAGAGATTGACGGCCACTGCCTCCCACCCCCACGAGGAGAGCGTTTCCACCGGGGCTTCGCAAAATTCGGCATATTCGTGATAAATGTTCAAGCACATATCTGAAACGAAATAAAGTATAATTTAACGCATTTCACAGCTGAACAATTTCGTTTTTGCAGACGAAATTGTTTAATGTTGATAGCCTGATATCCTACCAATATATTGTATGTGGTGGCCAGACAAATCACAATGGCTATAAATCGAATGATTGTTATTTAATGAGAAAATGTAACATTTTTTCAACAAAAACGTATTATTTTAATTATGTATTTTGAAAGACAATAGTTTATCTCGCATTTGCAACCGAGTAGGCATAGCTTTTAATAATTTTATTTAAAAGCCAGAAGTGATGTTTTAAATCACAGCTGATAGCTTATGACATTTAGTCCAGATCTTAGCTAACAGCAGTATCACTTTGGAGAACCAAACCGGAGAAATGCTGTTTCATAGGAGTAAAAAAAAAAGACATCTAAACCAAAATATAAAAAGAAAAAATTGACCAAACTTTTTGTGCATTTAATATTTTAATGTTTTTAAATATAAATATGAAGAAATGTGTTAATTTTCAAAAGAATTCAAGCAGTAAGTGCTGTTTTCAATTACAAGTAAAAACTTTTCCCGTTCACAAATTGTCCTGACTACTTTAAAGTTTTTACATATCTGACGAGTCATACCTGAAGATGACTAGGTTCATCCGGGTCTTATGGGTGTTGTTGTATTCATCGAGACACTGCTCCACCACTGTGTACATCCCCTCCAGGGAAGAGACCTCCGCATAGAATCGTTCTTCTGGTTCTGCCTCCGGTTCCATATAATCACCGAATAACAAACTTCGTAAATCTTCCTCTTCACACTGGATAAGGAAAAATGACAATCGATTTCACTGTCTGTTTTAAACTTTTTGTTCTGAATTTTGCAGTCAAGTTAATTGACAGATTAATGTTTAATGGTTTACAAAATGGTTTACACAAGCATAAAATGTGAAATGTTTTATTTTAAAACAAAATGAATCAGGTTATTTGCTTATATGACAATGATGTATCTAACAGTAAAATTGCCGCACTTTTGACTTTAATAAGAAAAAAATACAATGGATAACACTGTCTTTTTGAACTTTTTTTTTTTAATTTGGCAGCAAAATTAATTGACTGATTATTGGTTAACAGAATATCATGGTTACATTAACCCAACAGTAAAATGCCACGCAAACACAAGCATAAAATGTGAAAAGTTTTATTTTAAAATAAAATGATTTATTTAGGTTTTTCGCTTATATGACAGTGATGTATTCAACAGTAAAATTTCTGCACTTGGACAATCATAAAATTAGAAGTGTTTTGATTTGATACTTTTATTCACCAAAGAAGTTTATATGAAATACAACTATTTGTAAACAATTGTTCGGCGGAAATAAAGCCCCAAAAGGACTTGTTTTGTTCCAAGATGGTTTGGTGTTGTTGAAAGTAAGTCATTATACAATTTTTTTTAAATTTTTTTTTGTTGTTAGAAAATTAATATTCCTCCAGTGCTAAGTAAAGCAGTATGACTATACAGAAAAATACTACTCTCTGCTAGAGGCGCTGTAAAATAAATGTGCTTCGTCAATAATTAAAAACAGTATGACTATAAAGAAGAATGGGTTACAATTCATTTTATTTTATAAAATTTTCAGAAAAGCTGCAGTTTTGAAAGAAATTTTTTTAAACACAATTAGATTTGAAAACATCTGTAGGCTTTTTGAACGTTTTATGCAATAATGATGATTTCATATGAATTTGATGATTGATTTTACCCTTCCGCCGGCTCCACCATTTGCTAAATGTTCAAAAACTCCATCAAAACTGTCCTTGAAATGTTCTTTGACACAGCCTTGTACAACTCTGAAAGAAGAGAATTCAAATTAAATCCACTTTTAACAGAATAGTATTAGCTATTGATGTTTTTCTCAGCAATATTTTACTGTCATTGATATTCATCGATTATACACCAAGAATTGATTTTAAAGAAAGTTTTATTAAAATTAGAGAAAATTTATTTGAAGTAGAGGTTGCAATTTGTTTTTATATAACTAGTGAAATATTCTAAAACTAAAAATCTCACTGAGCATACAGGTTGTTTTGTTAACCCTGCAAATTAATCAATCAAAACCTCCCAAATACATTAATTGTATGCTCTATATGCAACTACTTTCAGTCTCACAAAATACTAACAATTTTCAAAGCTGATTAAAGTAATCTTTTTGTCAAATGAGGCACCACTCTTATGTATGTTCTTGTTTACCACACACCATTTAGTAATATTTATGGTATTTTAAACAATTCACTTTAAACTTACTTGAATAACCAGGCTGTATCTGAGGCATCAACGAGTCTGTCATAAAACACTCTCATCACCTCGTGGACCCATAACCTGAGAGTAAATAAATTAAATACATAAAATTAAGACAATAAAGGCTTATTTATAAAATGAAATTTTTTTGTGTCTTTTAGAAAGTATAGATGAACAGCATATTTGTTATTTTGGGATAACTCTTTCTCAGTTTGAACAAATTCTAGTTCAAAACATTTTTGCAGGTTGAAACCCGTCGAGGAATTTAACCCATGACCGTCAGTTATTCGGTGTCTAACCCTGAGGGTCATGGGTTCGATTCCCAGACGGGTTTCAACCTGCAAAATTTCTGAACTAGAATATTTTCAAACTAAGAAAGTGTTATCCCAAAATAATGAAAATACTGTTATTTATAAAATGTTTATATTGTAAATTGTTGTACAGCTCTCGGTTAATCATTTATTCATAGTATGGAAATAAAATAAGCTAATATAATTTCCTACAGGATAATACATATAAGCAGCACTTGTATTAATTTCAAGAAAGAAATTTACCTGATCATAGTTCGTTTATTTTCCACTTTGTTTTTCTTGATTAGACAAACTCCCAGAATCACCCTGGAGAAATCCCTTAGGTTGAAAACATAGTGAGATTTCGCTGGCGTAGGTAGGAGATTTTCCATGGCCTGTTTGTAAACATCCAGTGTGGCATGAACAATCTGTGTACCCATGCCAAATATGTCAGTGGGGAACTCTTCAGCCTTTGGAGGGAATAAAAGCCAAGTTTAAGATTGTACATTTAAAAAAAAAAATGGCTGAGTCAGCATTGGTAATTTTTGTAAACAAAGCCAATTAAAACATATCAGACAAGTGTGAGTAGAATTAGACACAAAACTAATACTCAGGGCTTAACTGATTTTTTTAAACAAAAACAAATGAACTAAATGTGATACTAGAGTCAAAACTCTGTAGTTAATTGAAAAATTATTTCCTCCTTATTCAATGTATTTATAATACTTACCAATAAACTTGTTCACCCTCTAGTGTTAGTGATGTTTATTGATTTCTTTTTAGATTACATATTGTTTGAATAATGTGTTGCTGGCAACAACAGAAAATTAAATTTGACTATTTTTTCCCATAAAATATCTCATAATATTGAATTAATCATACAAAATAAGAATTAAAAGTGACATTTATAATTTACCCAAACATTTCAGAAAGGTAATGAATATATTATTAATTTGTAATCAATGTCAATATAAGCAATATATGGAGAGAAAAAATTATGTAATAATTCGTTTATATTTGTAGGGATGATGTTTATAATTAACTTACCCGTAGATATGTGGACATCAACGTTGAGAAAATCTTAACCATCGTTTCATCGTTGAAAGGATTCATGGCTATTGTGATGAAATGCCTCATGAATCGTGGTGTGATGTCGTTACGACCACCACCAGGGGGACCCATGGCTGCCATGAACAAGATGTCCTGTAGAGTGATCTTTGACGTGTCCTTGAGATCATACCTGCAAGGTCAAGGACATTGGTTCAAGGTCAAATTTGGAAATAAACATTAAAGACTAATAAATCAAAAGAAAAATTAATTAATCTCAACTTGAATTGCACCGAATTACAAACGTATATTCTTTATTTTATATAATAATTAAAACACAGTAAATATTAAATTAAAAATATTTCTTACACAAAAAAAAAAAAATCAGCCACTGGAATTGTGTCGAGATATTCATGTTTACTTGCAGGGAGATCAGAAAATTATACTTCTAAATTGACAAATACAAGCTTAGGTTCCAACTTTTGTTATTCTTATAAGGATGTTTCGGAACTTTGTTGAAAGAACTTACCAGTTCCCGTGGTCTATATATTGCCGGAGCAGTTCAATGGGTGGTTGGGCTCCGTAAGTCTCCTTGGCCGGCATGTTCAGATCATCCACGAAGATCACAGCCTTTTTACCCACTTGAGGTCCATAAACTCCTTTACGCCGTTTGTCAAGACGCGACATGATGATAAACTATTGAATCGAAAAAAAAAGATTTTATGTAATTAATAAATGGTAAAATGCTTTAATTAGGGTTATCAAGTCATATCCTGGCACGCCAACTTAATGCATAGAACGAACCACTGACCAATCATTAGCCAAAATCAACAAGATACAATAAAAGTCAACGACACAACGACTGTTGGAAAACGACTAAGAAGCTTTGTGTCGTTCATGAGCTCAGAAAGTTTGAATACATAGGTTACTCAGATCAACATCCGAAAAAATAAATTCAAGCAAAACCATGCGATAAAAATTCCAAAATTACAGACCAAATTATATATGTAAATAGGCTAAGTTAGAAGCTCTTCAATCAAATACAAAGTATCTTTAATTGAAGTACACAAAAATTAAATTGATAACAATAAAAACATTTTTTAGGAACAGTACATCACAGCACCATTTTTAGAATTCTCCATTTGAGACCAAATTCAACAAAAAACAAATAAAAAACATAACAAGATTTTGTGTATACCTGAGTTTGATTGGCGCTGGTTTGAGCAGAGAAATTAACAAAAGCTGGTAAATATTTGTCTTTTGGTAAACCAGTCATGAGTTTATCCTGAACATAGGCACTCTTTCCCGTTCCTGTCGGTCCAACAAACAGAGCTGGCCTGAAGAAAAGAAAATACAGTACATTGTTAGATTTGGTTTCTTTAGCTAAAGTTAAAGACAGTACTTAAGAGCATTTCACTCACGTGACATAGGAATCTCCATTTGATTGATTGACTGATTGATTGATTGGATTGATTGATTGATTTTAAAAGGAAACATGTTAAATTTTTATTTTTTTTGTTCAATTTGTGGTATTGAATGAAGGTAATTGTGTTAAATTACCGTATAGCCCCTTTCTTTACGAACGGGTCTCTGAGAGAACGTTCGAAAAGTTAGAGGCAGAACAG
>JARFOD010043292.1:0-10178 GCA_031763545.1 Mopalia muscosa | reverse complement strand
GTGGCTTCTATTTATACAACCCATATGCGGAGAGTTGAATTTGGTAAACGAGGCTTTTAGTGTTTTTTTACGACGGACGGCAGCGCAGTTACAGAGGAAAAACAATTTTAAAAACTTGTACTGCTTTTTGCTCAAATTGTAGTTAGTTGAAAGAACTGTTGAAGCTTAGGGCACCTGTAATTTGACTAGTTTAGTACCGGGTATTGCCACCAATCACGGACACATAGGAATGTAGATTCTCGTTTGTTTGATTGGGGTATCTCAAGGGTATCCAATGTGTTTCTAAAATTTTAAAAGCCTGTGTAAAGTGGTATGGTTTTTACTCACTAATCTGTAATACTATAATTATCATGTTGCCATGGAAACCATAAATTTCATTGGAAAGGCCCCATTTTAAATAGGAATGTAGTAAAGTGTCAGACAAATGGGTTTCCAAAATTTGAAAACCCTGCGTTAAGCGGTATGTTTTTAACCATGTTCGCATCGTCTGGTATAATATTATTATTATGTATCATTATGTTGCCATGGAAACCAGAAATTTGATTGGAATGGCCAAATTTTAAAAGGAATGTAGTTTAGTGCAAGACCATTATGTTTGCAAGCAAAATTTGAGAATTTAGGCTAACTAAATCACAATTCTGGGTTAGGATTTGAAGATGAACTATTTATCTCACACGGACAGGTAGTATTTATTTATTTTATTTGATTAATGGACTTGAATTTCATCCAGTTACACGCCAAGAGTGTCTGCCCTTGTATTATTTCTATACATAGACAACCTATATTGTACCAAGCCCCTGTGATTTTAAATAGGAATTTAGTTCATGTACAAGGCCAATGTGTTTCCAAAATTTGAAACCCTATGTAAAGCGGTATTGGTTATGTCTTGTTCATGCCCTCTATACCGACGGACGGACATGGTGACGACAATATCCCTATGCCGATAGGATAAAAAGCAACAAGCTCCAGAGGGGCATGAGGCATTTGGAACTTTTTTGAGACATGACGATTAGTTCATATCATACAAACATTAGTGGTCATGTGAGACTTACTGATTTTTGATAGACAGAATCTCTGTCAAGTGTAGGGGAATGCTTCGTTATATGTTCCTCTAATCTCTGTAAAAGAAATATAAACAAGGGTGTTAGTAAACTCAACCCTGAGAATATATACAAAAAAATAAAATTGGTTAAACCATAATACAGTTGCTTAGCAAGTTTGATAAAGATGAGCCTTTTAATTGTTTGGTTCTGCTCTAGAAACAGATTGGAGCCTGCCAGACATATGACCTATTTTCATCCTACATATAAAAATACTGTTCGACATTTTATGGTGAATGTATGGTTAAATTTCTCACACATGTATGACAAACATGCCAACAAATCCAGGTCACTGGTAACACAGAGAAACAAGGCAGGAAACTAATAAACGCAATCAACATTCCATTCAAAATCGGAAGCAATACTCACTAATTTTAGCCCGGTTTCCAAATATTTCACTTCTGCAATTATAAAACCAATTGATGTACAGACAAGGAGCCATATCAGCTACAATAAGTGTATAGTGGGTTTGATTGTTGGATTGATTGATATTTTATGCCGTGCTAGGTTAATTTTCCTCCAGCAGTCAGTAAAGACAGCATTGCTATGCAGAGGGTTTGAAACAGGGTTCCTACAGAATTCGAGCCTTGAGATTCCTGGGTTTTCAAGGAGTTTTCAAACATAAAATTGTGGTTTTCCAGAAAAGTTTGATGGTTAAAATTGATGGAATGACTGAACTGTTTTATTTTTTATACATAGAAATATTCAAGATCTTAGCAAAGAAAAAGGTATATGCCAAGCATCATCACAAGAGTTTAGAATGAAAGCCAGTATCAATCACATTAAAAGTTAGTTTTGTTTTGCATCTATAATCATATGATTATTTCAATATAAATGTCAGCAATTGTTCTGAATTTACAGAAGTCTCCAAGGACTGTACAGACTCTGGGGAATCTATTACCTTGGAAAATAGCTTAGAATTTAATCTGTTTGTCTTCTTAACATAGTAATATCAGTAAATTTTTATTGGAGCTGGAGCCTCACCAGTTTCATACCCATATTCTCATGGTTGAGTTTACTAACACCTTTGCTTTTATTTCTTTAACCGAGATTAGAGGAACATATAACAAAGCATTCCCCTACACTTGACAGAGATTCTGTCTATCAAAAATCAGTTTGGGTACAGTAGCTATTTAAGTTGGAGAGTTGAAGTTCCTCCAGCAATGGCTACATTTCAAGCAAACTTCCCTTAGCTAGAGGTCTGTGTCAGGGTGCATCCTATCACACTGGACTCAATAAATTCAGACATCAAGAATAAAGACCATGGGTTAATCAGGACATGATCAGGGCAAACAAAGCATAGCACATGGGGCGAGTTAATGACAACTTTTAACAAAGTTATTCAAATGAATTCAGTAGGGTCTCGTTTATCAACGCTTTCAACAACATGAGGTGAGATAGAGCTCAAGGAGACCATGAAAGCGTAACAGTGACTTTGATTGGCTGTAGAGGCGGAATGAGCCAACCAGGTCACAGCTAGCACAGCCTTAGGTTTTTTACTTCGCGCTGTTTATCGGATATCTGTTGCAGTTATAGTTAGTAAAACAACTGTGTTTTTTCCTTCAAATTTACATCATAAGTGAAGCAAAAAATGGTTCATAAATTTAGATTATAGTCCAACATATAAATATTTCTGACAGCGTATGAAAATCCTTGTGTAGCTACAGTTTGGAGCTTATATAGTGCATACACTGTAGACACCATGTAGGCCTTGATGGTCTTAAGTTCACATGAATTTTCATTTGCGTAACCTCTGCTAACCTGAACGATCATTTGCATGTTAAAAAAAGTCCTGAGGCAGTGCAAACCAGGAGTGAAACCTGATGTGACTGAGGATCTAAGGTGGACATGGGGATTGTATGGATCAGTGATACACAGTCTGACAAGCTGACCACTTAGTCAAGAATCCAGGCCAGTTATCAATAAACAAGGCTTCCTCCCAATACAATATGGATTAAGTAGACGTACCTTTTTCCATAAAGCAGCTCAGTTGGTAAAATGTCTCTGTTGATTTGGCGACGGGCTCCGTCTCTGATTCCGCACATTTCATACTGTAAGTATGGTCAAGGTTGTACACTAAGGTGACAAAAGTTTGGTCCCTTGAGTAAAGTTTTATGTTGCATTTAAGGTATTTCCCTCATGAATGAGTTATCAAATTTGACAGGAGTTTTCAAGGATAAATAAAATGGGGGTGTCTTTTATTTATTTGAAAGATTTATAAAATTTTTTGATATCTCAATAAACATAAACAAGAGGTGAATGCGACTCACTTTATCCATCAGAAGTATTCTATCAATGAATAAGGATGACACAATAAAGAGCCAGAAATATAATCTTAAGGGAGTATAGTCATGGGTTCAAATCAGATCCCAACTAAAAGTGTTAAGTTGTATTTGTAAAGTGTAGTGAAGTGTCAGGCAAATGTGTATCCAAAATTAGAAAACACTGCAATACACTGTATTTTTATAAATTTTTGTAACTATATATTTCTATGTTTTTTTAAATGTTTCCCTAGAGGACAACAGGGAAGATCAAATTTATTTTGACGTGTACATTTCCTCATTAAATAAAGTTATTTATTATTTATTATTATTATTACTGTGTTCACTTCCTCTATATGGACAGACGGACAGACAGACGAACAGAAAGATGTACAGACAAACAGACAGCGTGACGACATAATCCCTATGGCATTATATGCCGATGGGATAAAAACCCTGGGTTAAACGGTTTTAGTTTTTATTGTGTTGGGTCAGTTTATTGGATTGTTTGATTGCTTGATTGGTGTTTAACGTTGTACTCAAGGGTATTTCACTTATATGACGACTAACACATATACAGAACATCACAAACAAATCTGCTTCCCGTTACCCTTTAGCTCTGCAAACACCAGGGCAACAGAAAGCAAACTCTTTTCTCGCCTCTTACGATCGATCAAGGAAGCCGAGGGAGTATTCTTCAGGGCCATGGCCCACCCGCTCCCTCACAGGGCTCATGAATTAGAAAAAGAAAAACCTCCTCATCCAAAAACTTTTTTTTCTTCAATAAAAATTGAACAGATACACTGCCATTAAAGAAGTGAGGTAGCCTACAGCAAGGCATAAATAACAAGTATATGGCTATATGACCACATGGCACAATTTCAAACGAAAGTGTTTTTTATGTTATTAGTTAAAATTAATACATAAAAAAAATAATGCCTACCTACCTACCTACATACCCATTTATTTATATTATTTTGGATGGCCTTATTAAAGCCTCTCGTATGTTCTCACAGAATTGAATAGGGTGTCTTGTTAGGTGTCAGAACCTTTATTAGGCTGAAGTGTCATGCCAGGTTTTAGAACATGCATCTTGATGGGATATCTCACAAGATATAAAGCTTACTAGATGCTATAATGCTGCTAGATTGGGTGTCTTGTTTGGTGTCAGTACATTTACAAGCATACTGTTACTGAATGGTATGTCAGTTCATATGAAATTGTGAACTGTTACTTGATGGAGTGTCATGTCAAGTCGCAGTAAATGTATACTGTTACTTGATGGAGTGTCATGTCAAGTCTCAGTACATGTATACTATTACTGGATAGAGTGTCATGCCAAGTCTCAGTACATGCATACTGCTACTTGATGGAGTGTCATGTCAAGTGTCAGTACATGTATACTGTTACTTGGTAAAGTGTGATGTCAGGTGTCCGCAAAAGCATACTGCTACTTGATGGAGTGTCATGTCAAGTCTCAGTACATGTATACTGTTACTGAAGTGAAGTACCATGTTAAGTCTCAGTACATGCATACTGTTACTTGATGGAGTGTCATGTCAAGTCTCAGTACATGCATACTGTTACTGGGTGGAATGTCATGTCAAGTCTCAGTACATGTGTACTGTTACTTGATGGAGTGTCATGCCAAATCTCAGTACATACATACTGCTACTTGATGGAGTGTCATGCCAAGTGTCAGAACATGTATACTGTTACTTGATAAAGTGGCATGCCAGGTGTCCACAAAAGCATACTGTTACTTGATGGAGTGTCATGTCAAGTCTCAGTACATGTATACTGTTACTTGATGGAGTGTCATGCCAAGTCTCAGTACATGTATACTGTTACTTGATGGAATGTCATGCCAAGCCTCAGTACATGTATACTGTTACTTGATGGAGTGTCATGTCAGTGTCTGACGGTAAGTACATAAATACTGTTACTGCATGGGGTTTAATTTTTAATGACTCATTACAGTGTCATGTCCAGTGTCAGTACATATATACTGTACCTGGAAGGGGTGTCTTGAGAGGTGTTGGAACATGTATAATGCTTCTGGATTGAGTGATATGTCAGGTGTCAGTACATGTAGATGTATATATATTTCTAGATAGGCCAGGGGTGTCTTGTTTGGTGTCAGTACATGTATACTGTTACTCTTTGAGATGTAATATCAAGTTTCAGTGGCCTTAATCCATTGTTGAACAAATTAATGTTTTCTGATAACTGTTCTCGCTTTCTAAATGGAAAATTCGTCTTCTGCCTCTCAGACAAAATTTCCAAGTCTTTTAAAAATAGCTTCCAAAATAATAATTGTATGAATGAATTTTAGGTCATTTAGGGTATGTGAAGTCAAACATAATTGAATGTCTGTAACATTACAAATCTAAGTCTTTATTACCTTCTGAACAACCCAACACAGGTGTTCGGACACATAGATCTCTTTTTCAGCAGAAGTTGAACATGTTTTTACGAACAGAAGTGAACTAATTCCCAAGTTGATATGCCCAGACTACTAGTCAACGGACTCACCACATGGACAATACCGAATTCTCTAGTGACTCATGCATGAATTGTAAAACGATCTCAGTTTTGTTTTAAACTTTTTTCATCTTTCAAGTTAGATATATGTTCTTTGTTGTATGCACATTTACTATGCATTACTGTTCTGATGACTCAAGGGAACTGTAATGTTATTTTTTATAAGTTTATTGAACAGATCTAGCACATCATGTCAGATTTTGCTCTTTCATTCTTTCATTGACACCGTGACAGGTAGGAGATTAATTGAACATTTTACCTGGGAAAATAGTGTGGCTCACTCTATGTTTCAATTTATTTAGATAAGGAAATTGAACACATAAAGAAAACAGATTTGTAGTTTTATTTTAACTCTCATTTAGACAAGGTGATCCAGCACATAATAAACTGTGCATATTTTATGGTTTAATTTTCGGTTTACATACATGAGGAAATTGAACACCTAGAGAATACAGATTTTGTAGATTTATGTTGACTCTCATATAATCAAGATCATCCAATAAATAATAAACTATCCATATTTTAAGGTTTTATTTTTCCGTTTACATACATGAGGAAATTGAATGCATAAAGAATAGAGATATTATGGTTTATTTTTTCTCTTAACATCCTTCAGCATACCAAGCCAAACTGGACGACACAAACTACAGACTTTTTGGTTTATTTTCACTTTGCATTATGAAGAAATTGAACATGAAGACTACAGATACTTTAATACTTTGGATGCATTTTCACTTTATATCATGATGATGAGAAAGTTGAACACATGAAGAGTACAGATATTTTGGTTTATTTTCACTTTACAAGATGAGAACATTGAACACATGAAGAGTACAAATATTTTGGTTTATTTTCACTTTAGATGATGAGAACATTGAACACATGAAGGGTACAAATATTTTGGTTTATTTTCACTTTAGATGATGAGAACATTGAACACATGAAGAGTACAAATATTTTGGTTTATTTTCACTTTACGTGATGAGAAAATTGAACACATGAAGAGTACAAATATTTTGGTTTATTTTCACTTAAGATGATGAGAAAATTGAACACATGAACAGTACAAATATTTTGGTTTATTTTCACTTTAAATGAGGAGAACATTGAACACATGACGAGTACAGATATTTTGGTTTATTTTCACTTTACATGATGAGAACATTGAACACATGACGAGTACAGATATTTCACATTTGTTCAGGATGCTGCGCCAAGCAGGACAACATAAACTGTGCTGACTTTTTTGTTTCTTTTTATCTTTGCATGAGTGGCAAATTAAAGATGTGTACATTACAGATTTTGTAGTTTATATTTACACACATGTAATGCAGAGCGCATAAACTGTACAAATTTTGACACCAGGGGTTTATAGAAGTCCAGTTTAATTACCCTGATATGGGTTTGCTAAAATTAAGACGTCAGTTTAACGCAAGACATTTTAAAACCATCAATTCAGCCTAAGTCTTGTAAGAACAAATAGTTGAGCAATAAAAAATGAAGAAAAAAAACATCAGTATGACAATTAAAAAAATGTTGGGTTTTTATTTTCTGTAAAAAAACTCAATATTAGGACACCTATGAACCCCTGCTTGTGTTTTGCTTTAACTTTACATTGAGAGCAAATTGAACACATGAAAAGTACAGATTTTGTGGTTTTTCTCGCTTGACATATTTCAGGATATTGAGCTTAGCACTTAAACTTAACTTATTTTTACTTTCACTTTCCGTAGGTGAGGAAATCGAGCACATCAACAGTACAGACTTTGCTAACAGGACTCCTCTCTACACAGCTGTCTCTAATGGGAGCTACAAAGCACTTAGACTGCTACTGGAATATGGAGGTAAGTTTTGCCAACTTTTATTCTCTTCTTTATTTTAAAATAGGGGCCGTGGCTTAGTGGTAGTTTGTGCGCTTCCTAAACTTTTTTTAGGAAAAAAGTCATATGTTGTGGCTCTGGCAATCGTGGGAGTGGTTTTTACGAGGATTCTTTCCGGTTTTCCACCGTATTAAGGCTAGTTAGGTGCAGTGTGAAGTGGACAATCCGTCGTCATATAAGTGAAATACCCGTGATTACGACGTTAAACACCAATCAAACTAACAAACAAACAATTATTTTAAAATGTTATGGAAAGACAGTAGTTTTTCGAATATAGATAGGTCAACATTTTAAGCAAATAAAACTGAATGTTTTACTGTACTGTACATGAACTCTGAACTTATAGGGACTGTCTTCTTTGTTTTGAATATATTGAAAGACAGTACTGGTACTAGGTTGACAGAAGGAATTTTTTTTTTTGCAAAACTAAACAAAACAAAAGTGGATAATTGCACTTCAAACTGTAATCTTTTTCTTTTGAAATTGAATATTTTTTGCCTTGTAAGTAGTGAATTAGCTTGGACTTCTATCAGCCACAGAATGACAATTGTGTCTGTTTATAATCATAACTGTAAAGATACTATTTCATGTTAAATAATGGTATGTGAGCAAAATGAACAAGGGGGGAAAATATATGTTATATATTTATACTCAAATGCATGCAAGATTTCAATACGAAGGTTTCGAGTTATAGTGTTGTGACAATGGGACAGTCACTATAGTGTGATTTGCCTTTGGAAAATAATGATGTTGCTTCATGATAAGGCAGGGCCAATCCTCCATTTTTTAAGCTTGGTTGTGTTGGCAATACTGCAAATAAACAGATTAACATTTATAAAACATTATGTATCTTGTTTTCCCATAGGTTGAAATTAATTATTTTTTTTTGCAAAATAATAATTTTTGCATTTTGTATTGTTACACAGCATCAAAATAAATCATGCTAGTTTTTGTGTTATGCAAAGACACGTGTTTTCCACCAATCAGAACGAAGCAATTTGACATGAGGCATGACATCATTTGATAGTCCTGTCCTATGTAATTCAAACATGGACCAATGAAATTTGGTTTTTGTTTTATATTTTTATTTTTTTTATTTTGTAACAGCTGATCCAGATATTACAGGCGGAACAAGAACAGGTTATATGGTAAGTATATTATTATTATTATTATTTCTGGTTTGGGAACAGGAAGCCGATCTGTTTTGTGGTGTCTGTATTGCGTCCTGTTGTTGTTGTCCTGTATTTGTCCCGTCCTGTCTTTGTTTGTTGCCAGTGGTGTTGAGGGTGGTTTCCTTCACCCTTTGGGCTGGCACGTCATCATATAAGTGAAATACCCTTGAGTACGATGTTAAACCCCAATCAAACAAACTAAATAAGGCTAATTGGTGTTTCATAGACTACTACATTATAAGAGATACAGAGCTCCGCATCAGCGCATCTTGTATGTCATAATTGATGAATATGAACATTTGGTATGGGAATCAATAGATTTGGGAAAGATCATAGGTTAATATGGTAAATGACAGATTTATCTCCCCCTTCTTGAGCTTTAAAATTTTGTCTCTTTGGAAAACTTTCCATTGTAAATTTATATATAGATTTATAATGTTATCTTAACTCTTATCACCTTTGTTTAACACGTTGTCGTCGTTGTGTACTTATATAAAAATAAGTTTTACATACACATACTTTAAGGTCGTTTGCTCTAAATTGCAAATCCACATGTACATGTAGTCTATTGATACATGTAGCTATCACATGACTACAGTTTTAGCTAAATTTTGTAAAAAAAAAAAAATTCTGACAGTTTTGGGGAAGAGTGCAGAGTAATTCTTTGTTTAAAGCATCAAAATGGCTGAATAATGAAGGCTACTGTCTTAATGAAAACTACAGTAGACATCGCTAAAAAATCTGAATGAATATTGGGGGAGGTTGGAGGGAGCTTCAGGTTGCCCTAAGATAGGGGGATAATTTGTTTCTAAGCCCACTTACTATGGGCATGCTTACAGCTGGTAAAAGTCAGATAGTTAACTTACAGCGCTACTTCCGGCTGAAATGACCCCTATATTCCTTGAAAGGTTACCATTAAATATACTTAAATATGGTACCGACCTATCGTTATGCCTTCCTACAACCACTGGCTGCTGACATTTTGGGCGTGGCCAGCTCTGTACTGACGTCATGCGACTAACACTCTTGTGCGTTACGCGTTAATAACATGTGTGAACCAAAGACCTATATAGCTGAACTGTCAAAGGTTTAAACAGTCGACTACAGGTCTCGTGAGGTAGGCCCTTTTTTGTCCACCACTATAGTAGGGGGGGGGACTTAGAAATGCTACTCGGTGTCTTTCCGTCCGTCCGTCCGTCCGTCCATCGCAACTGCTTGTGA
>JARFOD010043281.1:0-10178 GCA_031763545.1 Mopalia muscosa | reverse complement strand
TAATTGGATATTAATACATGTAGGAAGTTGGCTTCAGAAAGCCTATCTCATCTATTTAATACATATTTCAACATATCAGTGTCTCGTAGACTGGCCATTAGGCCATTTAATCCAAAACGTATTTGGCATGGTGTGCTGTGGACATTCCTACTTCACAAACTTTACTTGGTGACAATATTGAAGAGAGGCTATCAGAAATTGACAACCTTACCAACGTTGGGAAACGGTATTTTTCCTGTCGTTTGGTGCCACCTGCAGCATACGAAAGACGGCCAGAGAGAAACAACCGAGGTTGTCAAAGGTCAAGACGAGCGACGTCATACCCACCGCCGAAGTCGATTCAGCGAACAGACTCTAAAGTAGAGGTAAGCTTTTGTGCAGGATCAGTAAAAACTAGATTACACAATTGGAAACTCCTAACTAAAGACCATTGGGTTTTAAGTTATTGGATATGAAATAGAGTTGATTTCAACACCTGGTGAATTACAAGCACAGGAAATAGACAAAGAAATAATAACGTTGCTTGACAAAAAAGCAATAGAGATCTGTGTACCAGAACAAAGTCAATTTGTATCACAATTTTTTCTCAGACATAGAAAAATGGGGAGATTAGAATGGTATTTAATTTGAAACAATTAAATAAATTTGTTGAGTGTTTCAAAAAGGATAAAATATTGGCCTGAAGAGCCATGCAGATTATGACCGGTCCATTAAATTGTCCAAAATTGGTATAAATGATATACATTGGTGGATAAAAAATATTAACATTAAAAATAGGACCATAATAAAGAAGTCTCCAGTTGATTTGTGTGCTTTCACAGATTCATCATTGGTCGGTTGGGGAGCTATTTGTGATGATGATATAGCACACGACCAGTGGGATGATAAACAAGGCAAGTGCCATATAAATGATCTTGAACTGAGGGCTGTCCTTTATGGGGTTCAATTCTTAAGAAAACCTAACTGGGCACATGCACGTGTACAGGTAGTTTCTGATAAAACAACGGTGGTTACATACTTGAATACTTGAATAAGAACAATTTATTTAACTTGACAGTAGAAAGTTTGGCTTTGCTGGAAAATTGGGATGGAGTTATCTTGGAGGTATATTCCTGACAATGAGAACAAATTAGCTGATGATTTGTCACGTAACTTTGATAACTCTTTGTGGTGGATGCTAACAAAGCTATGTTTAAAAGAATAACAAAGACTTGTTTGTGCCAAATATCGATTTATTTCCATCTGAGTCAAATTATCAATTGGACCGTTTTTCGTCTTGGGGGAAAACCCTCTTGGAGTGTAGTGAACATACATAGGTCTATGTTAATACAGACTTTGAAATGTCTTGGTCATGATATAAATTGTGATTTAGAGAAGAGATTAATGAAAGGAGTCTATGAATCTGCACCCCAAAGACCCAGATATCCACATACTTGGAATGTTTCTATTGTCTTAAATTATCTTCGTAGCCTAGGGGATAACAATAGCTTATCTATCAAATTGTTGACATTAAAATTAGTTACGTTATTATCTTTAGTAACTGCGCAGAGTGTGCAAATTTTACATGCTCTGACATTGTCTGGTATGAGAATTTCTAACTGTAAACAGAAAATTGTTTTTCAGTTCGCTGTTAATTTAAAAATTTCACATGAGGGGAGGCAGACTTAGCCTATTGGAGTTTATAGATATGAACGCTGCGATAACTTATGTATAGTTTCACGTTACTCAAATATTAAAGCGTTTGTTTGATTGGTGTTTAACGTCATACTCAATGGTATTTCACTTATATGACGACGGACACAAATACAAAACATCACAAACAAATCTGCTTCCCGTTACCCTTTAGCTCTGAGAACACCAGGACAACAGAAAGCAGCCTCTTTTCTGCTTCGATCGACCGAGGAAGCCCAGGGAGTATTCTGCAGGGCCATGGTCCACCCGCTCCGTCACAGGGCACCTCCCATGGCACACAACTGCGATAATAATTTGTTCTGATGAAGATATCCTTATGGAACCAAAATTATGAATGTATCATCACAAATAGTTAATTTAAGTTGCATATCTAGCCTAGCTGTACCTGGCCTCTCTCGTTTGTTTGTTTGTTAGTTTGCTTGTTTGTTTTGTTTTGTTTTGTTTTGTTTTTTTTGTTTTTTTTACAACACTTTTTTTCTTGTAATCTTGATGCAGATATGGTATATATTAATTTGTTAGTATTAGATTATAAAAGAGGATGTCGAAGTGATTGACTATCTACCATAGGGTAGAATATTCGTCAGCCAATGGTTTTATTCCTAACTTCTCGTTCATAGAGCAACTCGGAATAAAAAGTATTCTTGGCTAGCAAAGACAAATCGCAGAGTCCCGAGGGCCGAACTCTAACCGAAAAATTTATAGACATAGTGCAAACTCCTGCCACCAGTGGAAAAGATCGGGTGTGGCCGAAACACCGCTCGGTTAGGCAGGTTCGCAGGACATTTCAGAAACCCGGGCCCACAGCCCGAGAAAAAATATACAACGCTTTTTACAGACATATAACAAGCGCTAATGTTTTTACACATTCCTGTAGTGAGTTAATCCCATTCTCTCTTTCGAGCAGTACATATCAGTGATCATAAAGGGGAGAGTACTCCTTAAAACTTTGTGTTTCCAATATATTATCTCCCTTGTTGTAGAGATTGCCTTGCTAGTATTCCCCATTATTCTACTGATAAAACATCTGTCATCATTAACTGATTTATCGATCTTAGACAGGGTCAGTTGATGTGGATATAGGTAGGTATCATTCGTTCTAGTGCCCCCTCAAAGTGAAATAAAATGAATGTTTAAATCTTATTTTTAATGTATAATATATGTATATTAATTGTAGAGAAAGTAATTTGTGCTTGCCTTCACAGTGATTTGAAGTAGAGTCTCTGTCTTACCACTTAAATGAACTTTATTTGTATGGTTATTTAACTCATATGATGGCATATCCGCCCAATTAGTGAAGGAAACCAATCTTCAGCTAAAGGGAAACATGCATTGGCTTTGAGCTGCCCCTATAAAGCTCAGAGAACTGGCACACCAGGGCAACAGGCAGCTCCCCCAGTCACCCGCTGCCATGTTGGCATACCGTAGCCCTTAGCCGGAAGACATGGTTGTTAAAGATATTTCACTTTGACAGGAATGTACTCTAACAGTCAATATCCACACTGATGTACTGTCAGATAGTTTACCGTGTTGGAAAAATCATGATCCTTAATTTTTGCTAACACAGTAAGTCTAGGGTTAACACATACTGGTCCTAGCCAGGGTCTTTCCATGAAAAAAGTCGGCTAAGAAAACCACAAACGTAAATAATACCCCAAAACTAAACAGTTCAGTAATCAAATAGTCATCTTTTAATACATTCAAATTCATATTTACAAACTAGCATGTAATTTGTACATTATACATTTGAACAATATATATACATATATTGGAGCACCCGGCTCAATGATGAAAGATTTCAGAACGAACCCATCTTGGAAACATAAAAAAAGAAAATGCAATAGCCTCTTAGCATAACCACACCATGTGAATGAGAACACACCAAAAACTGTGCATATCAATGATATAAAAAAAAAAGACACAAATAATGAATAGGCAGACATTTTAAGTAATTTTCTAAATAAGTTCAAGTGACAGGGTATGACAGAAACAGTTCTAGAGCATATTGCACAAAGAAGAAACAAGTACAGAAAACTATACAGACAAGTTTATCACCAGGCTTTAGCAAATGATTAAATTCAGTAAAAATGTAACATGAAACAAGAAAATAACATTGTAAATTGAAGTATTTTCAAACAAATAAACTGATGGAAGTGGTAAGCAAATAGCTGTGCAGGCATGAGCTACTTGTGCAAATTAAATTCTCTACTAATAGCCCTTCTGTTTGCATATCAACGAATATCAGCTAAACTGTGTCAGATTGATAGATCAACAGTGAACACTATGCTTGTGCTATTTTACTAACATGACCGCGTACTTCCAAGAGCAACATATATGTAAGTGGGTTTGTTTGTTTGATTGGGGTTTAACGTCGTACTCTAGGGTATTTCACTTATATGACGACGTGCCAGCCCAATAGGTGAAGGAAACTACCCTCGACACCACTGGCAACAAACAAAGACAGGACGACAACAAGAGGACGCAATACAGGCACCATAAACAGATCGGCTTACTGTTCCCCTTTAGCTCTAAGAGCACCAGGGCAAAATGAAGCTCCCTCCAACCGCCCGCTAATGTGAAGTGGGAGCTGTATATTATAATGTGTACTGGTATTGTGCCACAAAGTGGTCTTACGCTAAGTAGATCTTAATTACCATGACAACACCTTTAAAACTGGTTTCCATGCCAATTAAGATGAGCTTAGGCTAAGATGGATTTGTGGATATGGTCCAAGATCCTCCAAAGCCAACACGATAAATCTAGTTCCACAAGGTACTACCACTAAGCATAGGGAAGAATTACAGAGAAAAAAATAATAATTTAAGTGTTAAATGTCTCAATTTCAACTTTGTATAAAAGCTTGTATTATTATTTATTTGATTGGTATTTTACAGCAACATTGTAACAGAATTATAAGGTCATGTTGAAAGACTATTACAATAATTAATTAACAAATGAAAAAAAAATGTTTGATTAATACTATTACATTTATTAAGCTTATATCAGTACTGTAAATACGCTTGGAGATAACTGTAGAATACAAAAATAATGGCAAAATTGAAATCGGCAATAAGTGATGATGGATTCTAGGTATGGAGGTCTCTAGAAGGCTGTGATTTATGCAATTTTATGGCATATCTAGTCCTAGGTTAACTTGGAATGCTGTTTCCATCACAGGAGCTTGCAAATATATTATTTTATTTATCAAGAAAAAGCGAAAATATTCAAAAAAAATAATTTTTTCTTAACTGGATTTGTTTTGTACGCTACACAAAATATGTTTGTGAAATGACTGCTCAAGCATGATAAAAATTATTTTGAGAAAAAAAACCCAGCCAAATATGTAATTTTCAAAATGGACTGTCAACTCATCCAATTCATCATTCAAAATCATTTTTTTTTAAATGCTAAGATAAAAGTAGTAAATTCATTGAGGAATTTGACAAGAGAAAATGTGAAATTTGCGATACAAAACAGTTTACATTAGTCCGGTTCCAGTTGACTTATGGCTATATGTAGATATTCTATGTAAGAAAAATACCCAAAATCAGATCTCAGAGGCACCGCGGGGATATTTTGAAAAGAAAGTGAGAACTGTTTTAGGACACATTAATTCTTTGATACATACAAGACAAACATCTGGGCCACTTGCCTACTTTATCTGCCTACCCTGGAAGAAGTTTGCGGGAAGAAAAACTTTAGCAAATAAAGTATTACATTCAAATTTTTTTTTTTTTTTTCAAATCAAATTTTCAAGTATTTTCAGACCTAAATGTGTATTTTCTGATTGTATAAAATAACAGGACACCATGTTGATAAATGGTATATTCACTTCTATATTTGCTTTTGTGGATTTTGAATTGCACATTTAAATATCTAATTCTCTGTAGTGTTCCCCTGTTTGGCATATCTGTGAATTCAAGATAAATAACATCTACAGAATACAAAGCAGATTAGGTTTAATAGCTTTGACCATCTGGCCTCTAGCCTCACCCTCTTCTTGTTAGTCTAAGATGAGGAAACTACCTTAGTCGACATATTTGCCTTTTACATTCCACATATGTTATCAGTGCTTTCACTTGAAATTTAGTCATTTTATCCACCAAGGGGCGTAGCTATAATCCTATTTAATTATGATCAATCTGGCAAAGGTTGTAATGCAGAGTAGCTTGATATAAAAATATTGGCTAGAGAAAGTGATATTCACTCGAAACTCCTAAAATCCGCCAGGAATCATGTCCTCACATAGCTTCAGAGATCTCTGATGCTCTGGTCATACATAGATATCATGTGACCAGATTGACAGCCTCACTTTGACAATTAAATTTATAGACCTAATACACGTTTGATGTACACGGGGTAGTCCGACAGTAACTCTAACATTTAAAGTTTAGATAAAAACTACAAAAATATTAATCAAAATGTATAGAATTAAATAAATATACAGGTACATCAAAAGAATGGAAATTAATTTGATTTGTTTTCTTCGGCACACAATATTAAAAAGACTAGTGTAACTGGAATTACATGTAGTATATAAATGTCATATCTTAGTTTATCAAACATTTATTTGTTTAATATGGACATTGAGCGCTATTTATTTGCTCACTTTAATTGAGATTTAATAGAGAGAGATAGGTATTTAACAGCCTGCTCAATGTATCCCACATAAATGAAAATGTGAGGCAAATAGTTCTGGGGACCCAGACTCACTAAAATGTGATGTGGTATATGTATTAGGAATTTGAGGGCTTTAGTTATAATCATAATGTTACAGGCTTTTTTTAAGCCAAAATTTCAATCAAACTCTTTTCAAGTATGGATTCGAAAGAATTCTTACACCGAGATATTCTTACGGTGAGGCTGTGGTGGATGGATAAGGCCCATTTTCTCAAGCATACAATTACATTATATTTAATACAATTCACAGGTCAAATTGGTATATAACTTAGAACAGGGCCTTTCACATCTAGATTTTGGCATAACGAAAACAATTAGTCAACAGTTCTGGACTTGCCAGCAAAAATAAATACAAGTTTTTGCATACATAAGTCTTTAAAGAAGGTTGTGACACATTAAGTAATTAATACATACAAGCAGAACATCTGGCCCAACTGCTTGAAAGCCGATAGTCCCCAACATGAATAAGACAAAACATGAGAAATTAGCTTAATTAAGAGATACTTTAAATCATTTTGTTTATTTATAACTGTAATCTTTTTGATAGAACTGATAAATAACTTCTAAAGTAACAATTTTATGGACAAAATCTAAAGTGATTAAGGGTACAAATTCACATAAGAATAGCCAGCCAATTTTAAAATCCAAATCCAAAACAAATTCAACTATCGATTTTCCAAACAGTTAATTAAATTTCAGAATGCATTAAAACAGTTCACAGATTTGGTGTTTTTAAGAATCAATACATGTACTCAGTACTGATTTGAGGTGTGCTGTCCAATGCTTTAACACAGAAATTGATGATCTTATATTTTGTATTCCGGAGAAACTGAACAATTGTTTGCTATTATTTTCTTCACTTAACATTGATCATACTAAGCCTCAGTGTCCAAGGTTAAGTTAGTAAACTGGTATTTACCAACAAATATTAACTGAACACATGTGATATTTAATTCATGAACTGAAATAAATTGATGAACTTGATAACACTTATTGTTCCTAACATAGACAACCTTCCAAGGAAGGCTCATCTTTATTTAATTGATTCCAAAAGCTGGAGATATCAAAGAATGATACAAAACAAAATAAACAGAAAACAAAAAATATAATCAGCAATACAAAGACGTTGTTCCAAGCCTTGTTGAAGTTTTAAAAAATATAAACTTTTTCATTTGTCATTTGAAACATTCTAAATTTAAAGCTATTATTTACTGCACATAATAATTTTAAAATGCATAACATGCTGAACTTATGATGAATGAAAACTGATTATCTCTTCCTGACTTTTGGGCATTCTTTGGTTCATGGAAATCGGCATTAAACAAAATAAACAGAACTAGTTTCCTGGCTTTATCAGCGTGGAGGATAAAGAAAGCTACTTGCAAAGCATAGATCAGACAGATTCCAAATGCCCCAGATGATCAGTGGTAAACTTCACACTCCTTGAACCAGATTACCTTCCTCAGAATATTGATTTTCACACAATTAATGGCAGTCCTGTGCTGTTGGGTAGAATGGCCCATACAGGGTTTTCCCATGGATATGCAAACTTAATTTAGGAGGACCAATTTATAGGTTTCCTAAATCATTTTCAGTCTTTGTTTAAGTTTAAATTTGTACTTAGACACCGATTTCGACAAATTTTGTCAGCCAATGTTCAATAATGATTGTATTTTAAAGAAATTTTGCTTTATTTTCACAAAGTCACATTTTTGAATTTTAAAAAATCAGCAAACGTTACGTCACAAAATTTTTGAGGACCGATTTTAAGGTTATGCAGGAAAAAATTACACCACAGGCTTAAATGGAAGTCTGAAGGCGCTCCCTTCCTTGGGAGATTACAAGATGTTACCAAATCCACTTTATCAGTTTGTATTCAAATTTCATTTCAATCTTAATCAAATAAAAAAAATTTAATGTTATCTTAATCAGCACTTTTGGTATAATATTTCACAACAGTTACATAAATTCATGACAGTGCTTGATTCAAGCACCATTTGATATAATACTTTCATACAAAATCCCCAGTCTTATTGACAGCTGGTTAACAAAACAATCTCACCACTCAAACAGCTTCCAAACAAAACCAATGCTTTATCTCCTTCCTGGAACCAGTACAGAAACTGTATTCGAATTTCACTTCCTCACTTGTTTTTAATCATTGAATTGGTCTATAAAATGTGTACTTGGATAGCTGGATTTCCTTCTACGTAAAAAGAAAACTCATTCAGAATGTCCTGCTACAGCAAAATAAATTTTAGCTAATCAGCAATAGTTCTCTATGTGGTCTATGTCTACGTTGTTGGTATTCAGGAAACTTTATCCCCACTATATTTGGAGGATCAATATATGAAATTAGTAAGAAGTGACAGGGACACGGAGACAGTCATTCCAAGCATGGGCTGGTTCACATTACAAAATACCATTCCAAAATACTGAAGCAGAATAAGTTGGCAAGCACCTGTCAAGCACTTGTGACAATTCATCCCTAAACTGATTCTCCCTTACAGTATTGCATATATATTTCTGATGATAATATGGGAGCCCAACAGGGGTCAGTGAGGGGGTTGATTGGAATTTGATATGAATGAACTGTTTGTTTTACTACTAGTGCTGTCCTCTGGAAGTCTTCGCTCTTTAGGGGATCGCTTGTCGTGAAAATCTTCAGCCTTTCTCTTTCTATCGCTGGAATAACACAAAAATAAGAAAAGTTAAATTTGGCACTTGGGATTAAAAGACTTTTCAAAGCAAAAGGGGCTATAACAGAAAAAAACAAACAGGACAAATGCTATTATTGATTAATTAATTGTTGGCTCAAATCTATAGGTAATAGTTGAGGTTGTTTCATTAGTATGATATAGATGTTTGTTTAGGAAAAGGTGAGTGGGTTTAATCCACATTGCCATGATGCTTTACTGCGGATGACACACCCAAGCCCCACCCAAACAACCCACTGGTCCAATCAAATCCACTCTTCAGATTCTAAACGACATACTCTTATTGATCAGATTGTTTGCTTGTTTGAATATGTTTTAATGCCACCATGGCACTGGCCACAAACAAGACCAGACAATCAATGCCCAAACTGTTTGCCATGTTACTCCAATTAGAAATGACATACCCTTCAAATTCTCTGTTCCTATGTTCCTGGCGTGGGTCAGGTCGATGATGGTCTGTTCTATGTTCTGTCCTGTGGTCTCCACGGTGATCTGGTCTCCCGTGACGATAGTGACCATAACTTCCACTACCACCTCCACCACCACCCATTCCACTACCTGAACCACCGTAATCTCGGTGGTAATTATTGTGTTGTTCACGGTCGCGCCGATCATGATTATACCTATAAGAAATAAACATTTTATCATTTACTATCAGCATCTTAAAATCTTGTTTAGTCATTACATCAGAAACGTCTGTAACTGGGTGGATAGAAGGTTGAATTAGTAATAGAAAAATCCTATTGGAGGCATGCACTATTATCTTCAGCATATATTAAAAAAGTTATCTTGGAGATATTCCTCCTTTAAACACACCTGAAACTGTTATTTCCCATGAATTATCTCTTTCCTTTGTTTGTTTGATTGAGGTTTTGGAGTAATTTAATTTAAATGATGACATGCCAGCCCAATTGACGAAGAAAACCATGCTCAATGCCATAGCAACAAATAAAGACAGATAGGACAAATGGATTTCATGTTGTCCCTTGGCATAAGCTTGGTTTGTTTGTTTGTTTTTGTTTGTTTGATTGGGGTTTAACGTCGTACTCAAGGGTATTTCACTTATATGACGACAGATTGTCCACTTCACAC